>PVIR01004976.1:32581-75183 GCA_004026965.1 Petromus typicus
TGTGGCATTCTGTATGCTTCATATATTTGTATGTCCAATTCTTTACCTTTTTCTGTGAAGTTTTCTGCCATTATCTGTGTGAATAGCTTTTTGATGTCTTTAGCATTGTCTCCTGCTTCCTCAGTGACTCCAATCAATCTTATGTTATTCTTCTTTGAATCATCTAGGAGCTGTTGGATTGACTTTTCATTATCGCTTGGTCTTTTCCATAGACTATTCCTTTCCAGTTCATTGGTTGAGATCCTGTCTTCTAGGTCTGAAATTCGGTCTTTTGCCAAATTCATTCTATTGTGCAAACTTTCATTTTCTTTGTTAATTTCCTAGACTTTTGCTTGTAGGTTTTTAAAAGGTTCCATTGCTGTTGCTATCTTGGATTTTATCAACTCAATGATTTCCGTTTAGCTTTATTAATCATCATGTGACAATGTCCAATATGTCTGCTTTCATCGCAGAGATCAGTTCTGATTTCCATTTTACTAGATCTGCTTTGGTTACCATTTCCAAGGACCCTGGAGACTGGGCTTCAAACTTCTCTATTTCCCTTCCCCCTGTGTCACCTTGAGGTGAGGATCTTTGTATCTGAGACTTTGAGTATTTCCTCATCTCTGAGTTTTTGTCCTTGTTATTGTTTTTGGCTTTGTACCTGCCCTGTTTTCTGTCGAAGTTTGTTGCCATGTCTCTTTCTGCCTAATTTTTAAGAACTTTAAAATATCAGTATTTCCTGGGTTGGTCTTTACAGTCTGTATTGGGACCTAAAGAAAAACCCCCAGTTCTGGCACACCATATGAGGCACTCCGTCAATACAGTCAGAACACCTTCTCCCATCTGCTATAGAGGCAGGAAGGCTCTGGCTCCTGCACTGCTATAATGGCATTGCCTGAGGTTCTAATGGGCCCACCTGCTCAGCAATACAGAGTCTCTGGGCTCACTTGTGCAGTCGGCCTGGAGGCCAGTAGGCTGTAGGCCCTGTGCAGCTGCAATGGTATTGGCTGATGTTCCAACAGGCCCACCTACACACCAATACTAGGTCACTGGATGTGCTTCTGCAGTTGACCTGGAGAAAGTCAGCCTCTGACCTGCTAAACTCCTTCCCTGGGCGCTCTTCCAGCATGGGCCTGGAGACCAACTAGCTCCAACCCCAGCACAGATTCAGTGGCACAGATGCCATTTCCAAAGTCGCCTGCTGCTAAATTCAGTCCCTGGGTACTCTTTTGGCGTTGGCCCAAAGGCCAGTAAGCTCCAACCCCGGCATGGATTCATTGGCACAGTCACCATTTCCAGAGCCACCTGCTGCTAAACTCAGTTCCTGGGTGCTCCTCCAGTGTGGGCCTGGAGGCCAGTAAGCTCCAACCCTGGGGCAGATTCAATGGCGCAGTCACCATTTCCAAAGCTTCCCACTGCTAACTTTAGTCTCTGGGCGCTCTTCCGGTGTGGGCCTGGAGGCCGGTAAGCTCCAACCCTGGCACAGATTCTAGTTTCTGATCATTGGAAGTTGATTAAAATGGGGCTTCTGACAGAAACATAAACTTTACAGTATTTGGTAAGCATTTCTAAGATTGACCATTGGTCTCTTCAGGTTGTCATAATAAAATCCTACAAAATGGATGTCTTAAACAACCAAAATTCATTTTGAAGAGAGTTCTAGATCAAGATGTCAACACTATACATTTTTCATTTTGCTCTGAGGATTCATCTTTTGCCTGTAGGTGATGGCAACCTTGTTCACTCTCTTGGCGTTTTCTTGATGTGTATAGAAAAGGAGTACAAGATTTCTGGAATTTTTTAAGAACCCTGGGAGATCAAATGTGTTACCTCCAATTAAAGCCACACTGAGGATGGCTTCAACACATGCTGCAGGGGAGGTGGTGGAGCAGCATTCAGTCCATAGCAAGCTGACATCACAAAGTGCTACCAACTGGTTTACTTAAATAATACAATGCTAGATTCTCACAATTATAGGGGCTAAAAATCTGAGATCAACAGAGCTTCTCTCTCCTTAGCTCATACATGTCTTCTCTCCTTAGCTCATATATGTCTATTTGTCCCTGTTTTTTCACATGAACATTTTTCTTTATATATGTGTGTCTTAATTTTTTATTTTTATTAAGACACCAATTGGATTTGGGTCAGATTTATAATTTAATTTTATTTATTTGTGTCTTTAAAGACTACATTTCTGAATACGTACTCTGAGTATAAGAACCTAGCATGTCAATGCATGAATATATTCAAGAGAAGCAATGGAACCCATAACATGGTTCAAAACACCACAAATTTAGAAAGTTTAGATTTCTGTCATTTTAGGTGAAGACTTGCTTTGGTCAGCAAATGCTAATTAATACATTGTCAGAAAATAACTACTAGTTAGTCATTTATTTACCAAGTCTCCAAAGGACAATCATTTCCTTTGTGAGCTCATATCCTAACATTGACTTTAATTTATTAGTCAATTCTCTGAAGTATAACCCTAGTTAAGTTCATGGAGCTGCTTGAAAAACAGCATGTTTTTTTGTGTCCACCTAACCTTCACTGTGTATAGATGTCCTAGAATGAAATTTTCAAGATTGTTCAATAATTCACATTAATCACTCATTAACATCACCATTCCTCTCTAGTTAGTTTAAATCACTAAAATATTCTAAATTATGTCCTCCATCCCCAACAAAGAGACCTGTCTGCCCTTGAGAGCTCATTCAGTCAGACAGAAGCAAACCTGACTGGCAGAGTTCTAGCCTCGTTTGGTATTCAGAGTGGCCTCCAGGAGGCCAGAGTTATTAAAGTTGAGTTTTGACATTTCAAAGGAACATTGCAAGATTTTGACCTCTTCTGGAATTTGAAGGAGAAAGATACTGAGAAGTCTCTATTCACTTCAGCTAGTGTAACCCGCCTCCACCTCCCGACACCATTAACTAAGGAAAATTTCAGTTTGATATCTTCAAAACAAGATTTACTTACTTTTCTAATTAACTGTCAAGAATAAACAAAAATAGTCTCCTCAATTTTAGCTCTGACGTATGGGTTTTCTAGCCCGAGGAACAACTTCACATGCAAGGTCTGTGCTACTCACCTCTCACCATCATCACCCACAATTAAAACTCATTAAGATTTTCCTCACTCCTATCTTCCAAGGACGAAAATAATGTAGGCTATTACCATTTGTTTTATTCTAATAGGGAAACCCATGGGGGTTCAATGCCAAGCATTTCAGAATTTCCTTTCTAAATCACAAAGCTGAGAAATAATGAGCTTTTAGCTTAATTTTCCTTTATCTTTGTTTGTAAGTATGTAATATTTATTCTCCTAAAGTTTTAGATTCTTTTTAGCAAAGTTCATTTATTTTTCTTTACAGCCCTAATCAACTCAATCATTCTACTGTGGCCTCCCTATTGGGGCAAATTTATCTCCATTTCTCAGAAACTTCCAAATTTCTAAGTTTGTATCTAATAACCTGAGTGTGAGTTCTGGTTGTATGTATGTGCATGTGTGTTTTTGTGAAAACATGTGCAGGCACATAGCTCACTATGAGGTGCATTTTCATCAGATGCAAGTTAAGACTGGGAGAAAAAAAATCAGTGTTTTAAGTCATTCTCTCAGCTCCCATGCAACCCCAAGAAATCTTGCAATGGTCTGACATAATAATTAATTCCACATTCTCCCATTCATCAGGCAATAAAATTTTCAAATTATCCTGCTGTTGTGATTGAACTATTTAACTAAACTCAAAGGATGAAGCTCAGTGCAGCTTGCCCACCTTTAGACCTTCTTTTAAATATAATCCACAAAGGTATATAAACATTAAAGTATCTATAGCCACACACATAAATGCCTGCGCATATAGAATATAGATTCCTTTGTCTCGAGGGAGGTTGAATTAAATCTCTCTGTCATTATTTTCCTTCTCATGAAATCCTAACACTTCATTTCTTGTAGAACAGGTTTCTAAATCTTTGCCTTTTAATTTTCATGTTCCTGGATCATTGAAATCTCTCTCTCTCTCTCTCTCTCTCTCTCTGTGTGTGTGTGTGGGGGTGTGTGTTTTAAGAGAAAAGAGATTAACATTAATGAAAAAGGAAAAAGTTTTTCGGGAGGGATTATCTTTGTGCTTTTTTTCTGATTGTTCTACTTCTGAAAGGTACATGCTAGAATCTGCAGTGTGATTATGATTTTGGTCAGACAATATTTTCCTTAAAATTTTATTGATCTTTGCTTTGTGTTATATAATTTGAAACTTATTGTTACAGTTTGTTTTTTGCTGATTTCTTCATTCCATTTTTTTTTTTTTTTTTTAGGTTTTGAGACAGGGTCTCACTTTGTGGTTCAGGCTGGTCCTAAACTCAGCCTCAAACTCACATCACAGCAATCCTCCTGCCTCTGCCTCCTGAGTGCTGGGATTACAGGCATGAGCCACTACGCCCAGCACTGTGGTATGTGGTACTGGTTGCTGCTGGGGTGAGTCCCCACACCCAGTGTTGTATGTGGTTACCAGGAAATCAAACTCGGGCCCTTGCGCTTGCAAGACAGGCGCCGGAACCACTGAGCTAACTCCCCAGCCCTCTTCATTCCATTTTTAACAGTTCTCCTTTACAAGATTGGCCTTACAATATCTCCCACTCTTTACTTCTCAGTGAAGTATTCCAAGGTAAACCATTGGTCCTAATTTTCCTTGCTCCCACAATGGCTTCTTTCATCCCAACTAATACAAGAATTCTTCTCATTGTAGAACATATTAAACAGAGACTAGAGAGCAGCACGTTCTGAAAAGTTTGCCAGAATCTGTAGATATCATTGGATAGGACTCTGTCAGACCACTGTGAATATGAAACAGCTATTTTCCTGCCTCTGAGGTGAGATAATAGAGATTTGACAGTGAGGACTCCCTTTCCACATATCAAACAGAGGTGAGATGGGCCAGAGATGTAGTTCACTGGCGCCTGGCATGTGCAAAGCCCTGAGTTAGATCCTTAATACAAAAAAAAAAACCAAAAAAACAAAAAAACAACCCTGAGGAGCTTTCTGCCAATTCATATAACCCAGGAAAACCATGATTTATGTGCCTTATGATGCCTGTAGAATTTAAGAGTTGGGGGACGGTGCTGTGGAGGCTTCTGCCTTGAATGGGACCCTGGCGATACATAAAGACAGCTGTAGAAATATTTTTAAGGAGTCATGTTAATACACACACACACACACACACACACACACACACACACACACACACACACACACTCACATACCCCTATACATGTTATTTCATGTGCACAGTTTATTCTTGAATGAACAAACACATTTTCTAAAGGTTTCCTTTGTTTTAGTCTTTCCTAAATTGAGGCATTGCTCTGTCATTTGGGCTGGCCCTGAACTTACTAACTGACCTGATCTAGCCTCAAAATCACAGCAATCCTCCCATCTTAGCTATCCAAGTGTGGGGATGGTAGGTGTGTGTCTTGAATGTTGACTATGATTATGGTATGTATCTAAAAATATACCGAGAAACTCAATAAAGGAAAAAGAAAAAGACAAAAGTCAGATGAACTAGAATATATAAAGAAAATGAATTGGCAGAAGAAATCAACAAATGGGACCTAATTCTTTTAAAAAGCTTCTACACAGCAAAGGAAACCACCAGCAGAGCAAAAAGGAAACCAACAATGTGGGAAAAAATCTTATCAGCTCTTCCTCAGACAAAGGGTTACTATCTAGAATACATAAAGAGCTCAAAGAAATCAGCCCACCCAAATTTAAAGACCCCATTCAAAAATGGGCATCTGAAATGAACAGTTATTTTTCAGAGGAAGAAATAAGAACAGCTAAGAAGCCTTTGAAGAAATGCTCAACATCATTAGTCATTTGAGAGATGCAGATGAAAACAACACTAAGATTTCATCTCAATCCACAAAGAATGGCTTCCATTTCAGAACTAGCCAGCAACAAATGTTGGTGAGGCTGTGGAGAAGAAGGAACCCTTCTCCACTGTTGGTGGGACTGTAGACTCATACAAGCCCTGTGGAGATCAGTTTGGAGAATCCTCAAAAAGCTAGGTTTGGAGGTCCCATTTGACCCAGCCATTGTCTTGCTAGGTATATACACAGAAGAATTAAAAGACTCATATCACAGTGACATATGTGTACCCATGTTTATAGCAGCTCAGTTTGTGATTGCTACATCTTGGAAACAACCCAAATGTCCATTAACTGGAGACTGGATAAAAAAGCTGCAGTTCTTCTATAGAATGGAGTATTACTCTGCCATAGAAAATGACAAGTTTGAATCATTTATACTTAAATGGACATACCTTGAGGATATCCTCATAGGTGAAATAAATAGGTCACAGATAGGTAAATATCACATCTTTTCTCTGGTATAAGAAAATAAAGATGTAAATGAGTTCTATAATGTATGTTATATATTGTGAAATAGAAAATGCTCAAAGTATAATGGGGTGAAGAGGGAAAAATAATGAGATTATAACAAAAAAGAAAGGAAACAAGTTTTATGTATTTGGGAGGATGTTAGTGTGGGTAGAGCTATGGGAAAAAATGAAAATTAAGTTGTGTCTTATAGTGGTACAAATCCCCATTATGGAGTGCAATCATGATGTGTATATTTAATGTACCAATAAAGATTTCAATTAAAAAAAACAGGGTAAAATGCCTCTTTTTCATCTAAATGGTAATACAAGATGAAGAAAGAAGAAGATAAGGCAAAAATCACACACACAAAAAAAATGCCAAATTAAATAAACTTATATGGATCAGACAAAATTTGAATTGAAAAATAATATCCAGGGCCAAGGATTTAGCTCAATGGTTCCGGTGCCTGCCTTGCAAGAGCCAGGTCCCAAGTTCAATCCCTGGTAACTGTATACAACAATGTTGGACATGGTGACTCATGCCCACTACAAATCAGAACCACATACCACAATGCTGGGAATGGTGGCTCATGCCTGTAATCCCAGCATTCACTCCAGAGGCAGAGGCAGGAGTATTGCTGTGAACTTGAGGCTCACCTGAGCTAAATAGTCACCTCAGGGTCAACTTGAACTACAAAGGAAGACTTTGTCTCAAAAAAGAAAAAAATTCATAAATATTTCAAGTGCAGTATAAAATTATGTTTCCATATCTAAAGTATGATTTTCAACCAAGAAATCCATTGTGTGATGTAAAAGATAATTGTTAAGACTCAAATTATTGATCTAAAGGTAAGAAATACAACAAAATAAATTAAAAAGAGAAAACTATTGATAACAGTAACACAAGAAAAAATTAAGATACGACATTCAGAACACTGGAGTTCCAAAGAGAGAAAATCCATGATTTCAGCCAGAGACATGTTGATTGTTACAGAAATAATATAAGAAAACATTTTTGAACTGAAGAAAGAAGCCTTGAATAAGTTTACAAACTTTTAATATGCTGTAAAAAAAAAGGAAAGGAAAAAAAATCACATTAAAATATTCTTTTAACTTCTTCCATCATTTTAATGATAAAAAGAAAAAAATGTCTACAATTTTTAAGTAAAAATATATATTATCTGCAAAGGAAAAATAAATCAGATGAGCACATAGAATGTAACATTATATTCTTTACAGATAAAATTAAAAACTCAATTGGCAGGTTAAATATATGGAGAACTTACAAAGCAAAGGTTAAAATGGAGCTAATTACTCAGAATGTAGCACATAGGAGTGAACACATAAGCAATATGATAGAAATTTTAAGGTGAAAGGACAATGAGAATTACCATGAGAATGAAGGAAACAATTTTTAAATGGTACAACACAGAAAAAGCAAATATTGATAAAATTGCAATGAAAATATTGTCAACTTATGTTGCCACTGGTGATTTTAACATATACACCAAAGAACAATTAGAAAATTAGAAATGTATTAAGATATGGAATTAAAAAATGAGAACATTATAATTTGATGGATGTCACAGTAAAAGAACCTATTTGTCTCATTCTCTATTTTGTCTTTGTGTGTGTATTCATTCATCCATATATATATATATATATATATTATCTATATACTATATATATGTATACATACTTATATATGTACATAGTATCCCTATTACTTGTTGTTAGACCATATACATGAGTATGCACATTGATATTCCCAGCATATTTATATTTCAAGTGTATATGTATTTTTATTTCAAAAACAGAGTGAATGACACTATAATAAATGGTTAGCAATTTTTACCCGACAAGCTGCAATTTCTGGGTTATGATAAATCAAAATTGTGAGTCAATAACAAAAAGAAGGGATAAAATTTTCTTGAGTTTAGAAATTGAATAATCACTTTAAAGAAGCAAAAATTTAGAAAAAAATTAGAAATGAATACTTTCCCTACAAACACACACGCAGTTATTTTGTGCATTGAAATTTTTAGTCGAAAAGAGAAATGCTCAACATGACCTGCTGCAACTGTCCCTTTTTAGGCCATTTAAAAGTCTAAAAATTTTTCTGTGTAATGGACTCATTACTTGTATTTCTTGGGACTTGTTTCTTATGTGTACTTTGCTCTCTATTTTTGATCTCTACAGACTATTTTACCACTGCATTATTTTTTTAGGGAATATGAACAGGTTTAACATTTAAGTTATTATAATTCTTGAAAGAGAGAAGAAAATGAGTGTGACATAATATTTTTGGTAAAGTGGCTGCCGCAACACACCAGAATCAAAGTGCTGAAAATTAAGAACAAAGAAAAAATATTCAAAAGCAGTGAGGAAAAAACATTTTGCTTATGTGAAAAAAAATGTATTTTCTATACACACCATCTAGAAGAGCTATTAGAAGCTCTTCAAAGGAAAGAAAATTGGAGCTAGATAGAATTCATCATAAATGAAGGATGAAGAGCTGCACTGCTAAACACTTGAGTAAATATTAGAGACTTCAAATATTTTAAGAAGTGTTTCATGAATGAAAATGAATTTCTTACACTGTTTGAAAAACTTTAATTACTATAAATAAGATCATTTAAGCAAGAATTGCATGGGAAAGGGACTGGTATGGTGTTTGACTTTCTATATATTATTTTCAGTGGTAAAACACTGATTTGAAATCAGTAAAGAATAAATATTGCACTACCTAATAAAAGCTATAAACACAAGGATATGTTAGAGACCAGCTTGAAATCACACTGAGCAGACTATACAATATTATTTAATTGACTTTTGATTAAATTGTGATTCTGTCCTAGGCTGATGTGACTTTCTAGATGAGCCTTCAGCTAGAGTGTGAAACAGAACTCCCTGTGCCAATGGTCACAGCTGAGACCTCTGGTCAGTGACTGTGATGTCCCTAGTATGAGTATAACACTGTGAGAATCTTATGATTCTTGTGTAACTATTTTCTCAGAATAAATACTAGCTAAAGAAAAAGAAACAGGTCACTCAGTAATCACTGCTTATCTTTCAGAGGAGTGCATTGTTTCTTCCCTTTACAGACTTAGCCCACATCAGAGCTTTAGCCCTCAGTTCTCTCTTCACCCACTGATATATTATGTAATCAATAATAGTGGCAAGTCCAGAGCCTCACTGTCTTAATCTGATGAGAGCTCTACCATCCCAGATCCCGTTTATGCAGTATCTTTGTCTTGTCTTATTATTATCCTGGCTTTATCCTTAGTCAGATGGTTGGGAAGTTGTGCACCCCTTGATAGTTATATAGAAAAAACAAAATAAATTCAAATTACATTCTAAAAACGTGAAAAGTATACCAGTAAGAAAAAAAATGGAAAATTAATAGTAAAAGTATAAATTTAATCCAAACAAACCAATAATCCCATTATTGTTGGTATTAAACATATAAACAAGCTGTGCTCTGTTTATATAAAAAACTACAAAGGTATCATTATATAGGTAGGTGAGATGTCAAAGAATTGAATATAAAGGAATAAAAAAAGACAAATTATAAAAATCGAAGAATATTCTCTCACTCTCTTCTATTATGGAGTTTTATGTGCAACAGTTTCTAGGAAAATCATAGTCCAAAAATATTAACTAGAAAATTTCAAGAATGAATAATGCATCAATTTTATATAACTATTATTACAGCTCATTGGTGTATTCTATCACTGTTATTAATTACTTATTATACAAAATTATGAAATTAAATATATAGAAATTATTAATTAATTATTATATTAATATTAATTAATATATTAAATATATTGATTATATCAATCATATTCATGATTAAATGTATAGAAAAGGTGTATACTGTATACTGTCTTCAGGATTTGGTATTCGTTAGATATCTTCAAATGTATTTTCCATGAATTGGGGGAAGGAATTATTTTTTAAAAATAAAAAGAGTATATATTTGATGTATTATTTTGGAGCAAAGACAATTTCCACCTCTAAAGAGAGACATTTTGTGCTACTGAATAATTTCTACAAAATGTTGTAGTAATACTAATATGTATGCACCTAACAATAAGTTTCAAAATACATAAAGCAAAACTTTTGGAGCTATACAAACTATATACTTGAGAAGATTTCAACATACCTCAATAATACATGAAATTAGTTAACAGAAAATCAGTAAAACTGTAGAAGAAATTAATGACATTGTCTACTAACTAGATTTATATGATGTTTCACATAACAGGAAAGATAATATTTTTTCAAGTGTACATAATTGGCAATATCCTGACTAATGAAACAAGGCTTAAGAAAATTTGTAATAATTGAAGTTATACCAATAATATTTCATATATAATGGAATTAATTCAGAAGTTAAAAATAAAACTTGATATTTAGTGTTACTCATTACAGAAATAAGATTAAAGCCACATGACATGCTTATCATAGCTAAATAAAAAATACACAGCAGGCAAAAAATAAAAAAAATGTTAATAAGGATGTGGAGAAAGAGGAGCTCTCATTCCATGCTCATCTAGTTGCAAAGAATAGTCTTGAATGAGAGTTTTCAACTCTTAGAAATTTTTACAGTTACAACCTAGTCATTCTGTACCTAGGAATCTTGCCAAGAAAAGTAAAATATTTCTACTTGTTTTTTACACATTAATGTTCATTGAGGCATTATTTATGATATCACTAAAGTGAAATAATCCAAATGTCTACAGTTAATGAACAAGGAAAAAGTAATATATCCATATCATAGAATGTTATTTGACAAACAAGGTGTCAATATATGCTACAACATAAGTGAACATTTAAAACATTATAGTAAGTAAAACAATCTAGAAAAAATTATTACACATTGTCTAATTCAATTTGTATAGCATTTTCAAAATAGCAAAATTTATACAAACAGCAAATATCTTCATAGTCATATTACGAAGAGGAATGTGAATGTAAATATGATAAATTAATTATAAGTGACAAAAAGTTCTTTCTGAAATGATACTAATGTTCTAAACCTAGAAATAGTCATAATCACACAAATATCAACGTGTGTTAATAGTATTAAATTGTAAAATAATGAATATTTTCTCTGGTATTTTAGTGATACTTGTAAAAAAAGACTAACTACTGACTGTGGTGAAATATTCATTTCACATATCTAACAAAATATTTGTATCCAGAATACATAAATTACTCTCAATACACAAGTAAGAAAACAGATCATAAACAAATGAGCTGAAAATTTGAGCAATCTAACTGAAGGCAATAAACACATGGAAAATAGAGACATAAATGATTAATATCATTCTTTAGAAAGATATAAATTTAAGTCACGATAAAATGTTACCACATAGCTATTATAATTGCTTAAAATATGACTGAGAAAATATGATATGTAGATCAGGAGTGCCTAGATGCCTCACGCATCGCTGGTAGGAAAGCCAAGCTCTAGAAAGTTATTTGTCAGTGTTCTGTATAGTTAAATTTACATTTTATGAACATGCAATCCCTCTCCTGAGTGGTTACCCCAGAAAATAAAAGCAAACATGCTTTGTTGCCAAAAGCTGGTGAGAACTAAATTGTTTTGAAAGATGAATGGATAAACAAACCATTGTACCACTTTACAATGGAATACTACTCAATAATATAAAGGAATAAACTATTGATGTGCAACAGCTCAATGCATGTATGATTCCGCGTGAAAGAAGGCTGAATAGGCTAAACATTGAATGATTCTATTTATGTAATCTCCCTGAAAATATCACTATAGTGATAATGCACAGATCAGAAATTCCCAGGGACAAGAAGGATACGAACATGAATAGGCAATACGAGGAAGCTTCTTGACTCGGTAGAATTGCTAAACACATCTACCATATGGTCCAGGTATGTGTTTTAGTGTTCCAAAATTTTGATGTATGCTAATTGAACACATGTAATAAAATAAGGTGGAAAGTAGATTATTATAGTGTACATAATAATTTCAGTTGTAGATATATAAATTATTTCAAGGCCCAAAGATGAAAATAAAGTGCTTTTTTTTCACATTTCAGACATTATTTTGTAGATGAATGGTAAATACAGATTTCTGTTTAACATGAGTGAAGCTTGTATTTACTTGTGTTTCGTATAACACTCTTTCCCCATAAATTAATTTTCTTGCATTTTATCTACAGATATTCAGGAGAAAAAGTATGTTCATCTCTGATTTTCTTTGTCATCTGTTTTTAAATTAACTCAGAAAAAATATAGAGCAATTGTATTGAAGATTGGCATTCATCCAGTACAAATCTCTCACTATATCCTCTTTTATTTGCTATCAATAATCATCTCTTTTAAAAAATACAGTTTCTTGGTACATTTTAGGAATACATTATGATCACATTCCTGACTGAGAATTTATTCTTGTACATGATACATATTGATTCTTTTTTTTTCTATTTCCCTGCCCTTTCTTCAACCCCCAACCCATATACATAAGATTTGTTTCATTTTTTTTCCTTTTTACCATCAAATTTTTTCTTTCTGTTCTTTGCTTTCCACTGCCCCCATCCAGTTCCCTTTTTCCTTTGAGGATTTTCTTCCTATTCTCGTTTCAGGCCTTTCATACATTTTGGACCTAATTTGCACTTTTAATTTTTCAACAATATGGGATTCCTGATGTCACATATCTCACATGAAAACATGAACATAAAGCACAATTAAAGATTGTATTGATACTTTTAACCTTCTTTTATTTTTCCTAGAAAAATGACAAACTAATGTATGCAGATAAGCTAATAGCTGGACCTGGCTTTCCACTTCACAGAGGTAATATGTCATTAGGCTACAGCTTGTCATCTAGACACTCATTTTCTACCCAGAGGTCATATTTCCAGTGAGTTATCCCATCAAGGGGCTTTGTTAATTAGTTTATCTAATATCTCTCTTAGCTTCCAACTAACACAGAGTTGTGTACACTAATATCGTGTACTTACACTGAGTATGATAGTAGTCTGTAATCTTCTTTACATAGTGAATAAGGCAACTTCAGACCAGCAAATATTTTGTGGCCATAAGGGAACAATTGGCTAAATTAAGTAACCAATAGATCCTTGAAAGGATGAGTGAATGAACAACTATAAAGCAGCTTTGGCAGGAGCTCATGTCCCCCTACTTATTCTATCTTCCATTTCCACTATGGCACCAAGGCCTTATAGTTCTGGTGAGGTGTTTAAATGTGCTCTACTGAACTTTATGTGTATAGAAGCCATATTTTTTCACTAGAGTTATAAATTACTGAAGATAGACAATCCATCAAATCCCTAACGTAAGGTCTACTTTTTTGTCTTTAAGAACATTCGTAGTTGTTATAATTAACCGCAATCCAGAAGTGCACTTAACCTTGTATCTCATTGGGGGATCAGGATAATAATAGGTCCTGTCTCAATTATCCAGAATCCCACACATAGGGTGCCTTTCTTGTTTAGCCTTAATCATGGGTGCACTTAACTGGGTTGGGCCCTAATTCCAGTAGCTCAGCCCTCACTTTGAGCTCTAGTTTCAGAAGTGGGCCTTCTATTTGGATTCACCAGCGGTGCCATTCTGCCAGGCTTGGTGTTCTGCTTCTCCTTACAAGCACTGTCATGGCTGCCTGTCCTTGAAAGGCAAAAGTACACTGAGAAGTTATCAGCACCACCTGGCTTCTCTTCCCATTTCCCATATGCCAAAGTTCTTATACCCTCTCTCTGTAGCACTGCCTTGTCTAGAGGATCGTAATGCTTCCGCACTCTTTAGCTCACCTAACTCCTATTTTAATCCCTTTCTATGGCTTTCATAGCTCTTATAACAGGAGTAGATATATGGTAGTTTCGATTATACTTTTTGATAAATAATTACCATTTTCAATCTTTATGTTTCCCTTTGCCTTTTTTCTTATGTCTTTAAAAGATTTTTTTGAAAGAAGTGAAAAAAATTAGAGGCCCTTATTTTCTTTTTTCAATTGTTCTGTGCTTCAGGGTCATTTGCGGGTTTTATGAGTTCTAAAAAATAGAAATAGAAATGCCAAATAACGCACACTAGAAAGATGTTTACACTGTGAAGGTGCGAGCTTTGCAGCTCAAAATGATGTCTTCAAATCTCTCTCCAAAGAAACACAACACTCTGCCCCTGAAGCAACAGTGTTCTCTCCCACATAAAGAGTTTTATGATTAGAATAGTTCTGATTTGCAGAAAATACCTTTTTGAAAGGATTTTAGTGTGCCTCCTATTTAAGCATTATTCATGCTAGAGGAGAAATTAAATTCCTGAAATCCTATTTAAGGTTGGGGATGGGCGGAGGAGAGCAGGGGATTTACCCACTGATGCTGAAGGAGAAAACACAGAGCATGACTTGCAGCTGTTCAGCTCTGTCTTAAACAAGAAAGCAAGCCTCCTAACCAGCCACCACCAAACACCTTTCACTTGGTTCCCATGGCAACACTTCTATCCTCTGGTGCCCATGATGTCTCTAATGCCTCCGACTAGTTGGATTCATTGGCACCTGCTCCCCTTGCCAGCTCTTGTCAAAACTTATTAGAATGAGAATCTTTTCCAATAGTCCTAGTGGGAGAAGAAAGAAAATGCGTTTTCTTCACTAGAGATCTCGTTCTTCTCCCAGACAAACCAGCATACTCATCTGCTGCGGGCTTGTCTGGTTCATCTTGCCGGGCCCCAGCACATGCTCACGCTAGCATGAGTGTAGAAGCAGTGGCCTAGCAAAACAGCCCTTCTGAAAGACTCTCATTGCCCAGTTCCTTTGTTCTAGCTTGTGAGACTCAGATTTCTGATGCTTTACAAGGGAAGGAAAGAGTCAGTACAATGACCCCTTGTTTTGGTCCTTGAGATCCCAACAGCCAATAGGAGCAGTGACTGGTGATGTAATGCTCTTCGCTCCTCCATCCGTGAGGATTTGAGGCTGGGGATTTGTTGGGGTTCGGATTTTTCTTTGGCTTATATTGAACTAGATTTCTCTGTCGAGCTATTTATGTCTTGTCACTTAAGTTTCGGCTTTCTCAAGAATGCAGGGATGCTGTTTCTAAGACAGAACTCAGAGAAGAGTCAGACAAGCGGGATGAAACAGGGAATGTGAGAACAAACTTGGTGCCTATAATCCACTGTTGAGGCTTTATAGCCTCCAGAGAGGAAGAGAGACAGATCGAGGGGGGAGAGACAGAGACAGAGACAGAAAGGAGAGAGAGAGACAGAGACAGACAGAGAGAGACAGACAGACAGAGAAAGAGAGACAGACAGACAGAGAAAGAGAGACAGACAGAGAAAGAGAGACAAACAGAGACAGAGAGATAGAGACAGACAGAGAGAGACAGAGACAGACAGAGACAGAGACAGAGAGACAGAGAGGAGAGAGACAGACAGACAGACAGAGATAGAGAGAGAGACAGAGAGAGAGAGAGATAGAGAGAGAGAGAGAGGAGATTCAAGTGCCTGCTTTCCTGCTTCAACCTTAGAGGACCTGATAGCCAAAGCAGCATTGACACCGTGCATTTCCTGCATTCCTCAGCCCATCGTCTTCTCAGTTTACCTCTAGTGCTGATGTGGAATCAAAAACTCTGCAGTTCCAGGATAACCACAGTCTCACTTTTCCCAGGACAGAAGGATTTCCCCGAAATAGTACTTCAAGCAACCAGACTGAGAGCATTCCTGGCTGCGACTGTCAAACAAACTGGATTCCTACCGATTGAAAGAATGTGTACATCTATCCAATGGGCTGCAACTCTTACACTTATGCTCTACTATTGTTGAATCTGTAGTCCTAAATGTAAAGTTAAACCATCTAAGGAAAATTAGCGAAAGAGAATATGCTGAAGACTTCATTAGTGAGGAGGTGAAGGAGTTTACACTGCATTTCACTGAAGAATAAAATTAGGTGTGCTACATTGCCTGCTCATAAGCAACTAGATCTCTTGTGCTCCTCTTTCCAGAAATTTTTCAGGGTCACAAACTCCCTGAGATTATTACACTAATTTCTCTTTTATGTGTTGGAAATAACTTGCTTTGTTATTACTTCTTTCTCCAAACTTACATAACCACACACACAAAATATATTTAAGAATGTGAAAGATATTATATTGAGAATAGATTTTCTTTGCACTTAGCAAACACAGGATCAATTAGTGGTTAGGACTCAATACTTTTAGAAGAAATTTGGGGTTGCAGAAACAACCCCAAGGAAATTTTAAAAATTTAATTTAAAATAAATATGTATTTGTTAAAATGTATTCTTTTATAATGCCAATGATATTGTACTGCATTTTTTTTTTTTTTTTAGAAATTGGTAAATTTAGGGCTGGAGATTTAGCTCAGTGGTTCCAGCTCCTGCCTTGTAAATGCAAGTACCTGAGTTTGTAACCACATACAACAAAACTGGGCATGTATACCCACGTTCACCAGCTATCAGTACCACATACCACAGTGCCGAGAATGTTGGCTCATGCCTGTAACCCCAGCACTTGGGAAGCAAAGACAGGAGGATTCCTGTGAATTTAAGGCAGAGCTCAGGGCCAACCTGAACTACAAAAGAGAGACCCTGTCTCAAAAAAAAAAATAAAACAAAAACCCCAAAACAAAACAAAACAAAACAATATAACAACAGAAAAAGAAATTGGTAAGTCTATCAAATGACCATTGTAGTATTGGTGCATTTTAGGAATACATTATGATCACATTCATCACTGAATATTTGTACCTATACATTATATATTATATCTTGATTCTTATTTTTCCCTGCCCTCCCATTAAGACCCCCTTCCCCCATATACATAAGCTTTATTTCTGTTTTTGCCATTTTATCATCAAATTTTTAGTAGTAGAAACAATTTATTTTCTATACACACATACACTTGGGTGTAGAAAGTTGAACTAACTGGTAATATAGCTCTGATACATGATTGAACTCTTTTTAAAAAATATACAACATTATGAAGTTCACTTTCAGGAAGAATAATTTGTCAAAAAGTTAAATATACCAGTTTTTCTTGGGGGGAGGGATTTCTTCCAGAAACCTGTATTCATTTTTGTTCTTGGAAGCCCTATCTTATCACCCTGGAAATATCTTCTCTGTTTTCATTACCAAACTATCCTTTCTTCTTTTAAATGAATCATTTTGTGGAAGTAGTTTGCTTTCTTCCCAACTATAGTTTAGAATCATCTGATGAATACAAAATCCTCCTGGAATTTTATATAGGGGCTCCACTTTATATATAAACATATACATAAAATGCATAGCAAATAGGTACATAGCTTCTGATTTTTGGAGATTTAATGAATTTTACTGTTGAATTGATTTCAATTTCAGTCATTCATTGCTAGAACCAGAAATCAGTTTGTGTTTAAGAACTTCGTAGTCTTAGGAGTAACAAGTTCCTTTACAAGTTCTATTAGATTTTTACATTTAAAAAATTATTCTACTTACCTGAATAGATATATTTTATTTATTGATATACTTTTACTATCTATGTAACAATTATTGCTTTTCCTTCTTTATCATCCTGGCTAGAAACTCCAGTAGGATGTTGAATAAGAGTGATAAAAATAATAATGAGTGTATACTTCCTTAATCTGATAGGAATAGAGTTCAGTAACTAGTAGTTCTTCAATTATTTTCAGTACTAAAACTGTTTCTGTTGGCACTGCAATTACTTGAATTTTGGAACTTTGGGTAATTCCAGATCTCTGATATCTTTTGTGATTTTGAAAAAAAAATTTAAACTCATTGTTGCTCTTCCACCTGGATCATTTGTACTGTTCTATTTTCAAGTGTACTTATTCTTTCCACTTTCATTCTACTCTTCCACTTTTCCATAAATCTCATTAAATGAGAATTTTATTTCAATTACTATATTTTTATTATAAAATTCCAGTTTGATCCTTTTTATATCTTCCATTTCTTGGCTAAAACATCCTGTGTTTTATTTAGCCCAACTATATTTCTAATTGCATATCAGAACAGTTCAACAGCTGCTTAAAATTATTATGGATAATTCCAATCTCGGCCTCATCTCTGTGTTGATTTTTTCCCCCTCATTTAAGATGATATTTTCTGTTTCTTGACTGGGAGAGTAAATTTGGATTTTATTCTGGATAATTTTAGTGCTATTTATAGAGTGCTAGCTTTTATTTCAATGCTATCCAGAATGTAGGTTTTGCCCCAATTTGGGGGAATCTGGATAAACTGACAATTTTGTTACAAACTCTTGCAGTTTATTCTGATCTGGTCTATTTGTATTATGACTACAGCATAATCTGAAGCCTGCACACTATTTTATGTTATAATTCACTTCTCAAAATTCCTGTCACCCCATATAATGTCACTGAAAGCAGATAAAAGATCCTTTATTTGTAGGCACTGGCTCATTTCTTAAAATGTTGGATAATATGATAGTAGCTCTCCATTTGGTCAGAGTAAAGTGTATTGTCTCTCTTGGTTTCAGTATACAGGGCTGATTGACAAGTTCTGAATTAACAAATCCCTACTATATTCATGGGGCATACTTCCCCGTGTATCCTGGGTATTAATGGTGGTGTACCTGGTAGCTATTAATTTGTTTCCTTCCTCCTTTGCCTCTGGTGCTATTCTCCGTCTTTGTTTCCCAACTACAGTTGACTTATTGTCTTTTCTCTGCTTTACTTTCTGCTGTGCCATTCCTATGTTAGATCCAGCTTACCATGGACTGGAAACCCTAAAACAACAAGCCAAGTTTAACATCTTTTCTGCTAACTTACAGATGTAGATATGGTGTCTGCTCAATGGTATGAAACTTGAATAATACACGTAGAGTCTCTGATGGACCATGGAAGAGAACTGTGAGTTATTCTTCTCTCTCATTCTTTATTCAGATAAACCTGGCTTTCTTTAAACCACTATTTTATTACTATTACCACTTCTAAGATATAGATTCCTATATTATACTTACTGGTCCGTACTGCAAGTGTTACCCTATAAGAAAAATCTGACTTACTGCCTAGTTTTGTGAATAAATTTTATTGAAGCAGTCATAAATATGAAATTATCTGGACTTTAAGGAAAAACATATGCTGAAAAAAAGACAAAAAAATAAAGTAAGAAAGAAAATACTCACTCTTGAATTGTCCCTGGAATGCTCATTTCCAACACATACTGCCTTTTCTATGTCTTTCAACATTTTATGATAACTGTATCTTTTCCAGGGTTATAATTGTAATGAGATAAAAAAGAATACTATGGAATGTGCTTATAGCATTTTGACTGGAATCTGAAACTCATAAAATAATTTTAATGGTTTAAAAAACATACCCTCAGTAGTGAATATTTATTTTAGGTCTCAAAAATTTTCCACAAATAGTTTGTCAGGAAAATGAAGAGCTCATACAAAAATAAAAAAGAGCTAATCATAGAAATCTTGAATATTAGCATTAACAGAGGAAGTACTTTTTTCCCCCTTAAACAGGGCAGGAAAACAGTAAAATCCATAACTATGAATGATTTGCAGTTCCCTAAAAATTTTGAACATTTTTGATATAATTATTTGCAATTTTTAGTTGTTCTTTTGAGAAGTGCCTTTCAATTCCTTTCAATACTTATTGATTGTGTTATTACAGATCTTATTTTTGAGGTCTTTACTTGGGATTTCAACACTAGTGAAAGAATATGTGGCAAAGATTTCCCTCATTCTGTGTCCTCATGATAGAGGTGAAGCAAGCCTTGCTCCCCACTTGTTATAAACCTGAAATGTGAGTTCATGTTTTCTAAAATTGAATAATGAATTTCAGGAACAAGGGACAAAAGTTAAGAGTAGAAAAGACTTTATTAAGAAAGAAAGCTTTTTTTGATAAAGGAGCCAATAATCCTCAATGGAGGAAAGAGAGCCTCTTAAATAAATGGTGCTGGAAAAACTGGGCTTTAACTTGCCAAAGACTAAAACTAGACTTAGCTCTTTCACTGTTACAAGCTAAAATCAAAGTGGATAAGAGACCTAAATTTTAAAACAGACACTCTAAACCTGCTGCAAAACTGGTTAGGTAAAACCCTTGAAGACATTGGCTTAGGGAAAGACTTCTTGAACAAAATCTCTATAGCACAGGAATTGGCAGAAGAAACCAGCAAATGGGACCTCATTCTTTTAAAAAGCTTCTGTACAGCAAAGGAAACCACCAACAGAGCAAGAAGGCAACCAACAATGTGGGAAAAAAATCTTATCAGCTCTTCCTCAGACAAAGGGTTACTATCTAGAATGTATAAAGAGCTTAAAAAAAATCAGCCCACCTGAATTTAAAGACCCCATTCAAAAATGGTCATCTGAAATGAACAGATATTTTTCAGAGGAAGAAGTAAGAGCAACTAAGAAGCCTTTGAAGAAATGCTCAATATCATCAGTCATTCAAGAGATGCAAATGAAAACAACACTGAGATTTCATCTCAGTCCACAAAGAATGGCTCCCATTTCAGAATTAGCCAACAGCAAATGTTGGCGAGGCTGTGAAGGAACAGTTCTCAGTGTTGGTGGGACTGTGACTTGTACAAATCTTGTGGAGATCAGTTTGGAGATTCCTCAAAAAGCTAGGATTGGAGGTCCCATTCGACCCGGCTATCATTCTGCTAGGTACATACACACAAGAATTAAAAGACTCATATCACAGTGACATATGTGCACCCATGTTTATAGCAGCTCAGTTTGTGATTGCTACATCTTGGAAACAATCCAAATGGCCATCAACTGGAGACTGGATAAAAAAGTTGTGGTTCTTCTACAGAATGGAGTATTACTTTGCCATAAAAAATGACAAGTTTGAATCATTTATACTTAAATGGATGTACCTTGAGGACATCCTCATAAGTGAAATAAATAGGTCACAGAGAGGTAAATATCACATCTTTTCTCTGGTATGAGAAAGTAAAAATGTAAATGAGTTCTAGAATTGCATGCTATATATTGTGAAATAGAAAATTCTCAAAGTGAAATAGGGTGAAGGGGGAAAAATAATGAGATTATAACAAAAAAGAAAGGAAAAAAATTATGTATATGGGGGGTGGTAGGGTGGGTAGGGCTATGGGAAAAAATGAGAATTAATTTGTGTCTTATACTGGTACAAATCCCCATTATGGAGTGCAATCATGATGTGTTTATGTAATGTACCAATAAAGATTAAAAAATTTTTTAAAAAAGACATAAAGCTTGAGGGTGGGAGGGATCTCCTTCTGGAGGAAGATCTACCAAAACTTCCTTCCAGAGAGCTAATCCCACTGAATGGGATATTGCTGGAGGCAAAAATGAACGTTAAGCAAGATGAAAACAACAGAAATAGTGGAAATAAAAAGTGAAGACAGTGGAAGGAAGTGCACTGAGGAAGTTCACAAAGCCCAGACACAGCACTAGTGCTGTGGATGCACTGGATCTATGAGGAGTTTAGATTTTCATTGCGCCTTGTGACAGAAACCATCTATTCAAATCTTTTTTTAAATTATCTTTATTGGTACATTAAATATACACATCATGATTTCTGTACATTTAGCACATTTAATTTTATATATAATTACATCTTGGAAAACAATTGTGTGAAAAATCTCATATAAAGTCACAAGAAAGAAAAATAAGAATATGAGTAGGATGGTATCTGTTCAGTGACCAAAAAGTGGCAAAAAATTTTTATAAAAGGATATTGATAAAATTAACTAACTATATGAAAGGACATAATAAGAAATTAGAAAAAGTCAACAACTATTAAAAATTCAGAAATGTAAAATAAAAATAAATGTTACTTCAAAAACTGACTAAACTAGAAGAAATACAACAGCAAGGAAACAACAGAACAATGAATTTAGAATAATGATAAATAATAATGATAAGCAATGCCTTGAAAGTAATCTTTAAAACAAGATTTTAATAAGCTGTCACACAAAATAAGGGTGGTTAAACATAAGAAAATAAACTCTAAATATATATAATGAAAGTCTTTGAAAAGAACATTCAAATTTAAAAAGAGAATATTAAAATATGTTTCTCAAGAAATTTTGGAAATAAAGCTCTGAAAATATGTTTTGGAAGAAAATAACATACATCAACGCTGATATCTTTTTAGTTGCACTATCTTCAGTGAAAAATACTGGTACAAATCCCAATTATGGAGTGCAATCATAATGCGTATATGTAATGTACCAATAAAGATTAAAAAATTTTTAAAAAAGAAGAAAAAGAATAGAGCATATTTTGAAACATCTATGCAAAATGAATTATAATTTTAAGGCAATTGTCGATTATGTTAACTTCCAATAACAAATAATAACCTTTCTTCTAATAGTTTTGTATCAAATAAAGTATAGTAACATACTTAAAATATTAAGGAAATAGATATTAAATATTTTATATATATTAAAACTAATTTTAGATACAAAGCCATATCCTGTTTATACTAATACCAAGTAAAAACTCAATGAATACTGTTACTTTGACATTTTTCTAAACTATAAAGTAGATGTTAAACTTAAGAAAAACCATAATGATTAATAAAAGATTGCTATGAAAACATATAGATAGAGGAGAAATATAGTTATCATTTTAGAAGTTATTTTGCAGCTCAGTAATGAGCATTTTGGGATTTTTGCATTGTAATCTTGAAGAAGTTATTTTCTATGAAAGGAATAGAATTTAATGAAAAACTACCTGAATCCAGGATGTCCAGTAGAGAATATTTTTATTGTTTTGATATAAAAAAGCTATCAAACAAGATATGAATGTAAAAAATAGGGAGGTGTTAAAGGGAAGAAATTTAGTTAGCAAAGGAATAAATTTTAGTAATCTGTTTTACTACATATTGATAGCTAGTAATGTATTAGGTATTTTAAGACTGTCAAAAAGACTAAACACTTTTTATCAGAAAAAGATGAGGATGAGAAGAGTGTTAGCTTGATATAATTTTCCTACTGTGCATAAATATATCAAAAGCATCACATTGTAAACCATAAATACTTAAGCAGAATTTGTCAATTAAAAGTAAATTTAAAAGTAAAAATAGAGAGCTTCTGGTATAATCAATATTTGAAGTATACCTTGGGTAATTATTTTCCCAATACAAGGAAATGCATCAATATATGAAGACACATGTTATGAATAAAAATGAATAAAACAACTCTCTATTCAAATTATAGTGAAACAGCAGACTGTAGAAGGCAAAAACTAGATCTTAAAAATGGTAAGATAGAGCGCAATCATGATGTGTATATTTAATGTACCAATAAAGGTTTTTAAAAAATGGTAAGATAATGCTAGATCCAATTTCAAAAGAACATATATTAAACTAAGATTATTTCTAAATGTCATCAATATTATTTATGAAGAAATTTACCAATAAATTGAGGTAGTAACTTGATTTCTTATTTTAATTTTAAGAGTAACAAATAAAAGAATAGAAAATGAAGTTCTGAAATTTCCAAACCTTTAAAGGGAAAATGCAAAAAGAAAGACTATGTAGTTAATATTGAAGAAGAGAGAGAAACATAAAATGAAAAGTATGATAATATAAGATGCTAGAGAAATAAGTAGTTGCATATATATGCATATATTCATGTACATAGAGTGACTATAGCTAGTAATGAATTATATACTTAATAGTTGTCAAATAGTAGAATGCTTTCTAAACATTGATGTTATATCCATGGATTTTAAAAAACAGCCAAACAAAATATTTTTTAAAAAATCACATGTCCTGAATAATGCAAGCTTCTTTGGTTATTCACTAAATAGTATAGAATATCAATTATTTATATAGTACATATTGTAAAGAATGTAGAAATTATTAAAGTGCACAGGAGAACACATGTGGATTATATGCTAATACTACATCATTTTATATATGGAACTTGACCATCTACAATCTTGTTCTCTGTAAGGAAATCCTGACTTAAATCCTTTGCATATACAGAAGAGTAACTACAAAAATACATATAAATACTTAAATTAATATCTGTCAAAAGACACTTTAAGATAAAACTATGCACTATTATAAATAAGAAAGAGCATGTCACAAAGATAAAACTTAATTGACCAGGAAGATGAGACAATTTTAAATGTTTAATCATATATTGATAAACTTAATTTAAATACATAAAATAATTTGATAAATATTAAAAAAGAGATAGATATTCACACATATATGGCGTATATAAAATATTCTTAATACTTGATACAATAAGCAACCAAAAGAAATATAGTAAAGATGTAGAAGAATTGAAAGACACTCTTGACAAACTTGACCCAATGGAACCCTGAACCTAAAAACAAAAGACCATATTTTTTTTTATGTTTTTATGAAAACTTTACTGAAATCAAATTAATGATGAAGACATTTGAAGAGATGATATATACATAGAGCAGGCCCACTGACAATAAGAAACAGAATGCTAACCTTAAAACTTTCTTTAAAAATAAAATATTGCACCCTTAATTGATTCACAGCTCTAACAATAACTGATGACAATATAAAATATGTTAAACTAAGTCATAAACAATCCTCGTGACATCAAATGAAGTTATCGCTCTACCCCAAGTTTAGATTTTCTTCTGTTATTTCTAGAAATTTTACCTTTAACACATACATTTATGCTATTATCCAAACTCAGTTTCTGTGACAGGTTTAGTGTCTATATGCTAACTTCCCTTTTTCTTTGTACAAGAGGATGGGGAGTTGTTTTGATTTCATTTGTTAAAAAGCCTATCCTTTTTCGTACTCAAACTGTCTTTGCTCCTTTGTCAAAAATTAGTTAACTATATCGATATGAACTTTCCAGTTCCTGAACTTTCTAGACTCTGTAGTCTTTTACTGATCTATTTCTTTTTTCATCAGCAGTATAATTTTTTAATTATTGTAGTTCCATATTGTTTTAAATCTGCATAGCATCAGTCCTACTCCCAATTTTTTCAGTGTTTTGTTAGTTTGTCTGACCTCTTTATCATAACATACCAACTTTAGAATGAGTTATCAAGATCCCTAAAGTAAACTATTGAAATTTTAATGGAATAAATATACATTTTTCAGGTAATGAATTGCCTCTAAGCACTGTGACTCTTAAACATTCTCAGGCTTCAGGGAGTGAGTGCAAAATTTTCTCTTCAGTTGTACCTACACTGACAGATTTTCTGACTTTTAAATTGTGGAGAGAATCATATATCTTCAAAGTGGTCTTAAAGTTGCATCAGCCAAATCATAGGGTTTCAAGTTGAGAACAATCATATGCCTACAAAGTTTTATCAGTCAACCAATATGAAAGCTCCCTTTTCCCCCCATATGTGCAAAAACTAATGAAGTAGATGTCTAGGAGCCTATATTTTTAGCTGCAATAAAACCTTAGCCTATCTCTGTGACTGCCAAACATTCTCCTCT
Source organism: Petromus typicus (assembly GCA_004026965.1). NCBI lineage: Eukaryota > Metazoa > Chordata > Mammalia > Rodentia > Petromuridae > Petromus > Petromus typicus. The sequence continues at coordinate 58,350 of PVIR01004976.1, forward strand.
CTCTTTAGCCTCTTTATGCAAACTTAGATGAGGTTTCATTATCTCAAATAGCTTTGTAAAGATGAAATGTAAGTTCTTGTGCTAAAAGAATACCTAACCCTTGAGTAGAAAACAAATCAAAATAATTTTATAAGGGCATAGAAGAAGTCAAAGATAAGAATAAAGGATCAAGAAAAAAAATATCAATTCATAAAAATCAGGGGTAATGAAATAGATTTTCGTGCCCGTTCTGAAAGGAGAGTAATAGAATGGTGTAGCAGAGAGGAGGAAGCGGGGTAAAGTTGGGATGTGCCCACTTATGTTAGAATAGGATTGTGTAGGATAATGGAGGCATGGATTCAATATTAACCTCTCTGTAGAGGCTCAGATTTGCTTTTGTCCACTGAAGAGCGACACAGAAATAATAAAAATAGAAGTTCCTACAAATACAGTTGTCAAGCTGACAACTCCTTATTGTGTTGGGAGGTTCCGATACGGGGTAGTGGACTGAGGGGAAATCTGTTCAAAATGGGAAACTTCCACAACATAAAATAGATTTTAAAACTCCCAGCTCCTTTTATTTCTATTATAATTTTTGTTGGAATAGTTATAAAAATTGTCTGCATATGTAATACTTAAAGGAAAAGAAGAACACAATAATTTGCTGTAAGTATGTTATGAGGAACATCGATTAAAGTCTCTTTACTGATTTTGGTAATCATTATCAAAGCTCCCTTGGACTTACTTTTTAAAGGAGCTCATTAAACATATCTTCCGAGTATCTATTTCAAGTAGTAGCAGCTATTTTCTCTGGCTCTAATTCCCTTGTGAGGACCTGAAGTATAACTTCTCGTTCCTTCACATTTCATGTAAGTATTCACTTGCTTGTCTTCATCCTAAATTCATCCTTCATGTCTAATTTTGCTCAGTTAACTATTTTTTTGTTCTATGTGTTGGGGAATTTAATCATGAACTGTATTATGTACACTGGTGCTTGTTCAACCTGTAGAGTATGTCTATATAGTATCTGTGGCTTGCATTCCTCACTGATGCTGCTCCCTGGACTATATCCCAGTCAACATGAACTAAGCATCATATCCCGCCTCACTCTTCCAGTCTAACGTTTCTGGCTTGTAACTAGCTAAATAATGTCTGAATCCCCTGAAGCTGTGAGACAAATTAGACCTCTTCTTCAAGCTGTGTCTGTCAGTGACTATGTCTCAGTGACAGGAAGGCTGACTAGTATGGAAAATTGGTACTGGATCGAATCTATTGCTGGGATTGCACTTAATCATGCGATTTGGAAGACTATTGAACTGGCTTGCTGAAGGAATTTGGAAAAGTATGGAGATATGGGTTATATACACTTTATAGAGCCTGTTGGGTAATTCTGATTGGATCTTTGAACAGGAGAATTTTTATAGGAATGGTGACAGTAAAGATCAGGCTTAGGATGTTTCAGTTAGGGACAAAGCCTTTGTAGGAAATTGGACTAACTGTCACATGTGTTACACTCTGGCAACAACACTTTGTCTACATTTGCCCCATGTCCTTAGACTTCACGGCAGACTAAGATTAAGTGCTATAGACTAATCTACTTGGGGGAAGATATTCTGAAGCAGTCCAAAATTCAGGGTGTTACATGGATACTACTGACTTTGTTTAATGAGATATATAATGAGAATTGGAGGGAAAGCAACTGAAAAAATTTTGTAAGACTTAAATTACCACATCTAATATAGGGCCCAAAGGAAGTGTGGTTGTTGAGGAGATTAGTACCATTAAAAAGAGATAAAATAATCTATACAGTGACAGGCACAAAGACAGCTTGAGGCATCTCAAAAATCAACAGGAACTCAGATATAACGGGCTCAAAGGAATAACAGTATCAAGCTTTGATTTGAGGAGAGAATTCTTAGAGTCCTTCTCAGAAATGGCTCCTAGGTTATTGGTTTTCCAGGTTTTATTTCATTGCACTTGTACATCTGAGTATTTAGATATCACCATAGCTGTGGTCTAAAGGCTTGTGGCTACTGCTTCCACTGACTGCAGACTTTGGCTTTATCCTTGCATTGCTGGTTGTTTAGGCATGCAGAATGCAAGAGCTGAGTGCCCATGCATGCTTCATCCAGATTTCCAAGGAACCCAAGATATCCCTGAGAAAAGAGTACAAAAAAAGTGGGAATGAAGTCAAAGGTGCCATGGAAACCTCAGAAAGTTGGAGATGCCAGAAAGAAGAGACATCAGCCAAGGAAAATCATAAGCTGCTAGCATCACCAGCCCAAGAAGAAGCCATTTGGCATGTAGCAAATAGTACCAGAGGGATAGTGCTGCTCATCCACATGGAACTGATATCCCATCACATGAATTAGATGCCGCACATGGACAAAAAGGGTTTAATGTTTGGTAGATGTTTTGGTTTGTATATGAGTCAATTCTTTTTAAAATTCAGAGCATTTGTTTTTCTCTCAAATTCTCAATTTTTCAAAGTTGTATTAGTACATGGTTGAAGTGCATAATGATTACATTCACTGTATTATAGACTTGTTACATGTACTTAACACATTTCAATTTTTTTCTCTCTTCCTACCCTCCCCTTTTTTAATTTTTTCAACATCAAATTAATTATTTTATAAGACCTTATAAAATTATCATCTATACTGATATAATACCAGACTAATAGGCCAAAGAACATATAAAACATGCAAGAACTTACTAAATGAATATGTAGTTTTAGCTACATGTCCACATTGAATTAATACAATTTTATCTTTTTTCCTATAATCTGTCTTTTGTTCAAGATATAATGTATTTTATTTCTATATCAATATTAAATTTTATTAAATATGTAAGCTCTTTATTTTCTTGAGTTTTTCATATTAAGGGAAATATAAGTGTGTATGTCTGAGCTATTTCACTTAACATTATGGTCTCAAGGTACATTCATTTTCTTACAAATGACTCAAGTTTATAATTCATGAGTGACCATGTCTGGCATTGTGGTATGTGGTACTAATTGATGTTGGGTGAGAGTCTCCACTCCCAGCATTGTTGTATGTGGTTACGGGGGATCAAACCTGGGCCCTTGCACTTGCCATGCAGGCGCCAGAACCACTGAGCTGAATTCCCAGCCAGTTTATACTTTTTAATGGTGGAGTAGTACTCAACTCCAATTCTTTTCTATATACCATTAAGAATTTTTACCCTGTACTTTTATCCTTTAGGTTTATACAACATTCTTGATTTTTATGAAAATTTACAGTTAAGAGTGTGCCTTGAGACTCAGAAGAGATTTTGACTTGGACTGATTAGAAATATTGGAATTTTTGAGATTTTGTGGATTGGATTATTGTGGTTTTGAGTACCATTATATCCTACTAGATGGAATTATTAATTTTTCATTGTATTATTTGGAAGCTAAGTATAGTTTAAGGAGAAGCATGAGGATGTCAAGTTGAAAGGGATGCAATGTGACAATTAAGCTTTATTGTCAACTTCATTGCCTAGTGAGTTTCCTAAGGGCTTAGAAAAGCACATTTCCACATGTAGTTACGTGGGCCAGGAAGGCATGATCTTGACATATATATCTGGTCTCTCACCCACTCCATGATGGTGATATTCCCTTTCTATGCTTTCAGGCTACCATAAATTAAATAACTTTGTTAAACTAGGAACGGCAATTCTCAACTCTGCAGATCAGGTAACTATTTAAAAATTTATCAAATGACAAGATATCAACAATGAATAAGGTAATGATTATTTTTTGGGGTTCATGACTTTTTAGAATCATTGAGGGAAGTACAGTTTCTTCCACACTTTTCTGTACTTTTTCATGTTCCTTTCCATGTACTTACATTTTCTTGTTTTCATTTGCTTCTAGTTGTTTTAGAATTAATAAAAATTAAACAGACTCAAATTACTATGACTGATTGGTTGATTATTAAAGTACTATTTTGAACTACTTCAATGTCAGCATTGCAAATGTCACTGAGTTGGACACTCTGAAAGGTATAAGCAGATACAGAGCTGTTGTTGAGGAAGTGTAAAATGCAGAGTGTTGAGGGTTTAATGGAAATGAGGGGAAGGGATAAGTTTCATTTTCTCTGTGGTACAAATATGCAGAATCCAAATCATAGATATATTTATTATTTGAAATACATAATAAGCCAAGAGTCTTGTTTTTCTTACTTCTATTTCATCTGCCAGATATCTGCTTTTCTAATATTAATTTCTTTAAAAACATAATTAGTATAAAAATATCTGGCTTGATTGCAAAACAGCACATTATATCCTTTTATTTTTCACCTACATCTCATGACTTCTTACTGTGAATTTACTTGGAATATACTTTCATATTCAATAAATTGGGAGGTCTGGTTTCTTCCATGAATAATACAAAACCTCAAAAAGATATTCCCAGAAACTCAACCATCATTAAAATTATTCAAGGAATGGAAACTTCTCCTGAAAGGAATTCCCAGTAGCTCATTTGCTATGTAAACAAATCTCTTGTCCCGAAGGTATGGTTGAAGTATATAAAATATAAAAATGTTGATTCCAGGTAGATTCTAGGAAATATTTAAATTTATAGGCAAGCATTTCCTGGAGCAGGGGGAAACTCTTATGGTTCAATGAGTCTTATATTCAAAATAAGATAAGGTAAGACAAATTAGCCCACAGGATAATGTAGGCATCAATTTTATGCCCAATATCACCAAAGCTGAAGTACTGAGACCCCTTTACTCATCTGCACTTACAGAAGGAGGACTATATATATCAATCAATACATGCAGATGAAGTTAATTTATATCAACATAAAAATTTGTAAATTTGTAAAAAAAAAACCCTGGTATCAGTGTAAAGTAAAAGAGATGTAAGGAAAAAGACAAATGAAATATGGAGGTTAGTGATGACAGGTCATCATCACAACATTTGTCATTTGTTGAGTCTTTTCCATGCAATAATTACTGTGTGAGCATTTTTTATGTGCATTGCCTCATTTAATCTTTGAGATAAAAGTCTGATGCAGCTTCCAGGTGCATGCCTAAAAGTCAGTAGCAGTGGGAGCCCAGATGAAGCCAATGTCAGACAAAGTGGTATACTTTAAAGGGGAAAGGCAAGTGACAGACAGCACTGGAGGCAAGGCATGACCCATGTCAAGAAATCCAGGCACTGAGTATTTCAAACTTGGTCTCCAAACCTAAAATGATTTTTAAATGAGCAATGCTGAAAAGTGGTGGACAAGTTATTAGAGCCTTGGACAAAATATTTTCAGAAAAGAACTTCCATAGAGACAACTAGAATGTACACAGAGAAGATCAAAGCAGCCTAGGTAGAAGTTTTCCTCAGTGTGAAGGGTTTTATAAGTTGATTGCAACTCACCAGACCAATGCAGCTGAAGAAACTTAAAGATTAATTCCAAATCTCATTTGTAATGGAACAAAGTCCTCAGATATTCTAATAGTATCTCACCAACTTCTAGAGTTTGATGACAAATCTAAAGAATACATTACTATTTTATAATCACCAACAGTAGCAGCAGCATCGACAACAGCAACACCATTAACCATCTTCACCAGCACATTGTGAACTTACTTAGACAAGTTAGGTAACTTGTTCATGGTCACTAACATTATAGAGAAAATTCTATTACCAACCTTCCCACTTATACAAGCAAAAGCACCAGGCTTATTGATTCCTTCAATAAAATAGAATTTATAGGCTACTTGGTGAGTTTCAGCCACTGTTGTACATGGTAGGCATGAGGCTTTCAATAAACATTGTAACTTTATTGGAGTAAGACATGCCTAGAAGATTAGTAAAGTACAATGCTGGGTATAATAGTAAATTATTGACATGTGGGCCAGCAAACTAAGGAGAAAGAAAGACCTAGCCCAGCTGTCAGTGACACCAACCAATAAGCTCATAGCCCCAACAAAATAAAAAGCAAGAGAAGAAAGTGTGCCCATTTTTAAGGAATCCGATTTGAGGGAAAGTGTCTTTTTTATTGGTGACCCCACTCTGTGTCAGTGTACAGTCAGCTCCCAAGCCTCTGGTCTTGGACTGGTGCTGCATGCTTGATCCTTCTTGTTCTGCAGCTGCCATGTTCTTGGGCTGAGCGGCTGTTAAATCCTCTCATTCTGCAAGATGCAGTTGGCTATTGTGACTGATCTTCTCTTTTGTCCTGTAGGCATATTTAATAATCTATTAAATGTCTTCCTGACATGCTAATCTATCTCACATTCCTCCATTGCATGGGATCAGTTAATATGAACAGTCTTCAATGGAGGAGGAAATAAGAAATGAGTAAAAATGTCAAGATATTGGGCAAGTTCAGACAGATACTGGGGGTAGGAGAACACAAATTCAGGGGAGGAGGCCATGTTGCTTCAACAGTGCATTACCGCACAACCAGTACAGGTGTGCAGTGCAGCAAGAGAATGCTTCCTGTGAATAATTCAGATGAAAGTCACAGGAAGAATGGACTGGACTAAGAGCCAATGAGCATAGTGTGTACCTCCTTCCCTCGAGCCACCACTAATGACAGAAAGAGCATGGCATGAACATCTTCCCATCTCTGTCACAGTTGCGGGGAAGCCAACAGAATGATTAGTCAATCTTTCTCCAAAGTTAAATGGTTCTTTGTAAAGAGTCAGGATGAAAAATAAAGTCAAATATAGGGCCAAAAACCTCATCCATATCCACATTCTTAGTTTCTTATGTAAAATAGGATTCAGCAAATGCTATGCTCAGCTCATGGTTCACTTGAATGCATTGATACTCTTTTTCCTGTTTTCATTACATCTCCCAAAAGCCAAAGAAGGCAGTAAGTCAGTGGAACTCACCAGGTTAGAAAGTGGAAGAACCACTCAGAGACCACTCCTTGATGAACAGACAGTAGGCCGGGGAGGACTCCTGCCAGCGCTGATCCAGCACAAACTCATTTTCAGTACTGGTCTCAAGGTTAAAAAGCCAGAGAAGCCATTCAACTTTTCTAGAGCTTATACCTGGGACAGTTTCCCTGGGTGGGACATCTCAAACTTAATTCATGTGTGTTATGGGGCAAGGAGATTTTCACAGGAAAATGTGACTTTCACTTTTGACAAGCAACGACATCGCTTGATGAGCACGTAATTCTCAGGAAAAAAAAAATTGACTGAGCTAAATGGAAAAGCATCAGGCACAGACAGATTAAATTTTCCTTTAAATAAACATGCCCTTTCAAAAAGGCAAGAAAAACGTTTGGAGGAAAACATGCTGGGCATGAAAATTTCAGATGAAATATCTACCTGTCCTGAACATGAACAAGGTTACACCTCCGCTAATCAGGGAAGGTGCTGTACACAGTCTGTCTGTGCTTCCGGCGGAAGTGCACTGGCTAACACCACCCCACACACGCAGGACCCTCCAGGAATCCACACACAAGAATTAATTAAACGGCCATTACTTGGCACCCTGGAAGTTTGCCCAGCCTGTAGCTTAACTGGAAAGATGACTAAGAAATTCCTTTCTCTCAAAACACAGCAATTCCTTCAATGTTAAATCCAATGGCGACATTGATCAGTTTGCTTCTAAAAATTTCATCGAGCTTTTTCTACAGTTTTCTTGTGTTTGCTCAGTCTTCATCTTTCTGTTTCTGTTATTTGCCCTCTTTCTTCTGTCCAAATTTCACTTCTTTTCCTCTATTTCTGCTGCAGTAACCTAAATGAAAAGGCCAAGAAGAATCTTTCAAGTTTCATTTCCACTGCGGATCACATTCAGTGAATTAGCAAGTCAAAACACCTCTACTCTTTCCTCCGATGCATGCTGTGCTTCAATAAATATCTATTAAATAATTTGATACATATCAAGCACAGATCTGTGTATTAGAGATACTGGAGAGAAACAAGTGATGTTCTCTTGGAAATTCTTTCTAGTAGGGAAGAAGGTAATGATAAACCAATGAGCAAAATGACTGCATATACAGGTGCCTTATGAAAATGATAAAATAAGGTTCTATAATAGTGAGTGATTTTCTTGTCTTCTCCACACAGATCTGCATAATGTGGAGTGAACTACAAACATATTCAGAGGAAGAGCTGCCCAGGCAGAAAGAACTGTGGTTACAAAGGCCTGGCAGCAACAAATAGAAGGAAGGAGCTTCGGACCTTAGTGGGAGTATGACTGGATTGTGGGCTCAGAACTTAACTTTCTGAGGAAACAGATCAATAAGATGTGACAAGTTTCATTTAATTTTTAGAATCAAGTGAGTAATCTGGGAAGAAAAATAACCAAAATCTGAATTTCGTTCTTTAATATGTGAAGAAGAAACGAAAGAGTTGATGGTTATATGGGTTAGCTGGTAGGTGTGTAAAGAAGCTAATAATCTCTAAGCATTAGAGAGTTGTGGGTTGATATAATTCTGCTGCTTAACTAGATATGGGATAAAAGGCAAACAGAAAAATCAGTGGTGAGGCCCAGAGTTTCGCACTCATACACAGCTGTCAGGGTCCCGTTCACACTCACCGTTCCCCTGTCCTGTCTCATTTAGGACTTTGCCACAGTTTCTGTCTACCAAACTGCAGAACGGTCCTTTAAAATGCCTCCTCATAGTTTTCAGGTGGATTCATAGAGGAAACTGAGCCTTCACCTCTCGTCTTTTTTTCAATGTTTCCTTATTTAGAAAAGAAGGCAGGAATGTACAGAATGTTCTGGGACGTGAGAGGCATAATTTTAAGACACACCCCAAACTTCTGCACCCTAGTTTAGTGAGCTAAGTAATTCCCTCTGCTTTATGTGCCTGTGACTATGATGAATGCCATTCACATGAAGAATTAATACTACTTGCTAATGGGAGGCGTCCTGACTTTATCGGATAATAATTGCTGGATTATCTATTGTCTGTGCCTAGAAAAAGAGCAAAACATTCTCTATTAAGAGCAGTTCTATGTGGGTTTTTAAATTTTTTTGTATCCTAATGTGGGGCACAGAATGTTAAGTTCTGAACTCACAATCCCGTCATACTCCAGCCAAGGTCCAAAGCTCCTTCCTTCTATTTGTTGTTCCTATGTGTGCAGATCCTGTGGTCCTTACCAAGAATCATCTGCCATGTAGTTGAAAGACCAGACATCCAAAAGTGCACTTGGTCTCTGTTGCTGTCCACTATCCCCATGCCTGTTTACCATACTCCCCACACTGCACACACAGAGGCCTGCAGAAAGCAGATGCTTTGAGCTTGGGTAAAGGTGTCATGCATGAGTACTAGTGTTAGCAATTCCTCTTGAGATCAAACTTTTCACCGCTACTGTCCTCATTTCAGCTGGTCCCACCCCAAAGCCCTGGCTCCACCAGTCTTCTCTGCATCAGCTGTGATCCTCCTCCAACATGCTCAGCAGCAAAGAATTTGTGGGAACAAAAGTATGTTCTACAGATCTCTCAGGTGGAGAATAAGCAGCCAGATCGCAGCAACAGTTTCTCTTGAAGAGTGCAAGGTTTGCCCATTCCCACACATCTCCCTAGATAGAAAACTCGCTGTGGTATCCTCATTAGCAATTGCTGCACAGTTCTGCTGCCAAGGAAACTACATCCTTATTAATACCCAATGCCAGAGCTTAATCAAAACTGGAGACAGAAAGGAAGTTATAAAGCAAAGAGCTTACTTTTTTTCCCCCACACTATAATTTCAGCAGGCACATGATATTGGCAGGTCGACTTACTCAAGCAATTACCCACATGAGTGGGTGTCAGCAGGCAGAGGAGGATGCGTGGAGGTGGAGTCTGTCCACACAGCAGCTCAGCATTTTCAGAAGAGAGGTGAGTCCTTCAACAGACATGACATTTTAACCTCCAGATGTGGAACTCCAAGCTGAGATGGGGACAGAGAACACTGAGTATTAGCAGAAGTGTTAGGATGCAATCTAGTCACTCTGCTGTACTAAGAAAACTCAATATTTCCATATTTTTGTAAAAATATTATCACTTGCCTTTGAATTCTGTACAACAAGATGCAAAATAAGTCAAGACAATGAGTACAATGATGAACCACGTTATTAAGCCAGATTAGGTATCAGACCAGCTTCTCTCTGCTGGCCTCTTGTCAAAGCATCTTCATAACTAAGGGAAATAGTGGTGGTGAAAAGGGCCAACACTGGCACCTGGAGTGAGGTCCAAACCAGAACTTGCTCAGCTACTTTCTGAGCCTTGGGGCAAGTTGCTCTTCCAGCCTGAGTAGCTTCCTTGTAAAACAGTCATTTCAGTTCCCATTCCAGGAGCACTCTGGGGATGTGCCTTGAACACCACACTGTTCTAGCCTGTCACTCACTGAAGGGAGAATCAATTGTTGCAGAATCTGTAACCAACTCTGCTAAAAAGTGCAAAGTTCTACAAACTACCTCGGGGTAGGGGGAAGAGAAAGTATAAAGGATATAGGAGCAGAATGCTTCCTTTATGTTTGTCTTCAGCTATGGCAGACATGGTACCGTCAGCATCTGGGTACTCACATAAACAGCTGTCTACATGAAACAAGGCAGGAGACCCATCATAATGAAGACAGAATTCATTAATTACAGCATGTTAAGTAACTACCATATAAAATATGACCATTATATGACTGTTACTGCCTTTACTACATTATTCATGCTGGTATAAATATAACAGCTTGCTGGTCATGAGTGTCATACTGTTTTTCAGAGGAGGAAAATGGAGCTCAAAGCATTTAATGACCTAATGGCCAAACCTCTAAAACATCAGAGTAGTGACTGTCAGTGCATGAGAATTGGTCGGCAGGTTTGCCAATGGGATAGTTTCATTACCCAGTTTTGTTTCAATTTTGACTTGCTATTTCACTGACAACCTCCCAGTCCATTAGCTTTGCAATTGGGCTGAGAAGGTACCAGTGCAGAATGACTACAAGATCCCCAAAGGAGTTACCCTATTCCTGGTATCTAATGAAGTGCTCTCATTGCATCATTTGAACTTTGCTTGTTAGATTTTTGGAAAGAAAATTTTAGGTCCAGATGTCTGTGATGAAGACACATGCAGGTTAAGAGCAATTTTCCAACTGAAACTTTGTATGATTTGGGGAAGGTAGCTTTTGGTTCAGAAATGAGTTTTTAAACACATGATTGCTGGAGTAGTCAGTTTAATGAATTTAAGTCTTTGTTTTTTTTTTTTCAGAATATTACGCAACTGATGAAAACAACATTGAGATTTCATCTCACTCCACATAGAATGGCTACCATTTCAGAATCAGCCAACGGCAAATGTTGGCGAGGTTGCAGAGAAGGAACCCTTCTCCACTGTTGGTGGGACTGTAGACTCATACAAGCCCTGTGGAGATCAGTTTGGAGAATCCTCAAAAAGCTAGGATTGGCGGTCCCATTTGACCTGGCCATTGCCCTGCTAGGTACATACACACAAGAATTAAAAGAATCATATCACAGTGACATATGTGCACCCATGTTTATAGCAGCCCAGTTTGTGATTGCTACATCTTGGAAACAACCCAAATGTCCATCAACTGGAGACGGGATAAAAAAGCTGTGGTTCTTCTACAGAATGGAGTATTACTCTGCCATAAAAAATGATAAGTTTGAATCATTTCTATTTAAGTGGACATACCTTGAGGATATCCTCCTAAGTGAAATAAATAGGGCAGATAGGTATATATCGCATCTTTTCTCTGGTATGAGAAAATAAAGATGTAAATGAGTCCTAGAATTGTATGTTATATATTGTGAAATAGAAAATGCTCAATGTAAAATCGGATGAAGAGGGAAAATGTTGAGGTTGTAACAAAAAAGTAAGGCAACAGATTTTATTTATATGGGGGGGTGGGGTGGGCAGGGCTATGGGAAAAAATGAGAATTAAGTTGTGTCTTATACTGGTACAAATCCCCATTATGGAGTGCAATCATGATGTGTATATTTAATGTACCAATAAAGATTAAAAAAAAGAATATTATGCAACTGCTTATTATCTGAGAGTATGCATGAATCGAAAGAAGAGATGAGGAAGAGTGGCTCATGTGCCGGAATGTGTGAGGTAAAGGCAGGGTTTTCACATTTAGGATTCTCAGATGCTTTCCTTCTAAACCTACCAAGCTGCTTGAGCTTGCTTCTTACTTCACTCCTGTGTAGCTTCCAGGTAGAGACTTGAAATGGAAAAGGAAGGGCATTTATAAAATAACTCAACTTTTTTGATATTATGGAGCAGAAATCATAATTCACTTATAATGACCACACATATATACTATGGATATATAAAATATGTAGGTGAGACTGAATGTTTTACTTCTGTAGATGGCTATAATAATGGATACTGGTGTGAAAAATCATCTCACAAATACCAGGATGGGGTTCTTTGCCCAGAATAATGCCTGGAAAATACTTTGGGATCTTTGTACCTCACTACCTTAGAAGTAATTAGTATTACTTTGTCATTATTATTTGTGCTTGCTGAAATTTCAAAGGCTATAAGAAATCTGAAGTCAGAGCAAGAGATTTAAAATATTAGTCAGAATTCACACAGTATATGTTACACAAGCCAAAGCTCATGCTTGAGGCCAAGCTACTCAAATAACTGTCGTGGATAGCATGAGATAGTGCTTATGAAATAGTTTTGTAGCATTAGACAATGTGTGTATGAGGTATGACCAAAACTCTATTGTTAATAACATAGCAATCTACAGCTTGTGAACTGATCCTATCATATTCATTTTTAAAGAAAAATGTACTGATACTTATTTCTATATAAACATAAAATATACAAAGCTCAGAAATAGCATTAATATTTTCTGCTTTACTTTAAACTTATCATTTAAATTACTAATTAAATTAGTAGTGTTTTTATTTAAGTTAGTATGGACAGTTTTATAAAATATCAAACTGGAGAATGCTACTTTGAATCTCACTTCTTGGCATTGTCAGTGTGTGGGCAAGTTTATTTCTACTGCTACGTCCTTTCCCCTAACAATACAGGGGATTTTTTAGAGCAATCAAGAAACATTGCAACACATCCTTCTTAAAATTTTTGCTAACTGCCTCCAAGATATAAGAACTTATTCTCCACCTTTGTATTTGTTCCTTCCTTCCTTTTCTTTTCGCTTTCTTTCTTTATTTCCCTCTCCCCTTCTTTCTTTCTTTCTTTCTCTCTCTCTCTCTCTCTCTCCTTCCTCCTCCCTTTGTCTATATTTTGAGACAGTCTGCCTGTTGCACCATATGGTCTTTAACTTATTAACTCAAGAGATCTCTGACCTCAGAGTCTTGAGTAGTTGGGAAAACAGATATGTATCAACATTCATTGCTTAGCTGACCATATTTAAAAGAAAGATCCAGCAAAGTATTTCTGACTGGACAAAATACTGTGCAATGTCTCTTACTTAATCATAGTTCCTACCCCCTTGTAAATCTTAAGGTAGAAACTCAGCACTATGCTCATCCCAACCATGATGTAGGCACATTTTTTCACACTCTGATTTGTCATTGTACCAGTTCTCCTGCTGCCTTACTGTGTTAGCCCTACACATTTCTGCAAGAACTTGTCCAGTCTCAACTTTTGATTTCTACATATCGTAAAGCCTCCAAAATTTATTTTTTCTTGGATCCCTGTTATACTTAATCTACTAGTAGAAATAATAATTTCAGAAGTTAAAGTCATGTTATAGGTCTGGGAATTTCTCATAACTTATTTACTAGCTTAATCCTTCCCAGGAAAGGCCTTTGAATGCTCATATCCTCAGGTAATAATAGCAATAATTTATGTTATCAATGACAACAGTACACTACAGATGCATGTGTCTATATCTGCACTATTATGTAGTACATATTCACAAACACATACGTACAAGTATATTCATATAAATACACATACTATACTGCACAGAAATCAGTTAGCATTAATATTGCTTGTCACAACTGGAATTCAACAATGTATTTTGTCCTTTGTTATTGTTTATTATATTTTGTTACATGATTCTTGGATTATTGATTATTATTCTTTGTATTGTCTTCTTGATGTCAGCTTCTTATAGTCATTTATAAATGACTATAAATAACCTCCGACCTTCCTACCATGACAGTCTTCCTAAGACTTCTATCCAGTGTGCAGTAGGGTAGGAGGCTGGAATTCTGCCTTTAGTTCTAGTGTTCTGGATGCTGTGTGCAGCAGAAGTCTCCCTCCATAGACTCCCTATCAGGCATGGAGTGTGTGTCTGTGGAGCGGAGCACTTTAAAGTGAATTCGTAGATTTCTCTTCAAAGGAAAACCTTTTATGCAGAAAAGCAGGTGATGGGAAAACTGGAAAAATAATAATTTCTAACTGAAGCGAGTTTCCACACAACAGATCCTACCACAGAGCTGGCTGTCTTTATCTTGAAAATGTCATCCTTCTTTGGTCTGTAAATATCATGGTATAGGACACTTTAACACTGGCTTTAGGAAGGGACAGAGCCGGTGACGCATGGGCAGTTTACTGTCAACTGATGGACAATGCTTCTTTCTTGGATTTAATAAAAAGAGGAGGGTGCTGGGCAAGCTGCTGGGGAGAGAGGACACGTAATATCCCTCCTGCCATCACATTGTCACTTCTATAATAAAATGATGAAAGAGCACCTTTGTCCTCCCTAACACTGGCCTTCCTTGGGCATATTTGGTTTTTCCCTTTCAAATGTGTGAACCCTTGGAACACGAGTGTGGCTTCCCTTTTAAACCTGTACCTGTAGGATCTGTCAAAGCCTATGCAGTGCCCTTTTGCCTCACAGTATCTCCCAAGTCCAGACCAAATCCTCTATTTCACCTTTTGAAAATCTAACATTTTGCCAAGTAAAGGTGTAGTTCACTTAACTAACACTTCATTAAAAAAAATAAATTCCCTCAGAAATGTTAAGATTATCTTTCTTCCTTATGAAACATTCCTTATTGTGAATTACATAGGCAGATTTCTCTCATTTATTACCTGGGTGAAGTAGAAAATGACAGTTTCATTGTGAAGCGGGAAGTAGCTTTTGGTGTATGGGTGAAATGTAGTGAAGGCTTTTTTGAGAAAGGGGTTGATATGCTTGAATTTTGATAGTTAAATAGTCTGAAAAGCTGTTGGTGGCTGGGGAGGAAAAAGGAACGCAGGAGAAAAAAAAAAGTATAGAAGAGGATAGGAGGGAATTAGAGAGAGAGGTGCAAGTAGGAAGGCTAAACTTTATCTACCTGAAATTGTGCTGTTCCTGCACATATAGGAGCATCAAAAACATCCTGGTTTGGAGCAGAGGTTCTGATGAAAGGCGGCCTGAGAACTAATTCTAGCCGCCCTACTTACTCGCCCTATGACTTTGGACAATTTGCTTCGCTTCCTTAAGCTTCAGTTTCCTTATCTGTCAAATGAGGATGGAAAAGCACTCGCCAGGCACAAGGCTGAACTGAGGATTAAAAGAGATAATGTGTGTTGGACACTTAGCACAGGGTTTGGCACATGTTAGACTCACTAAAAGTGAAGCATCATTAAACCAATTTTTCTTAAAAGTAAAGAAATAATTCTTACTAGCAGAAGTCCTCCCGACTTCTATAGATTACATGGCGTTTTCATCACCTACAATTCTTTTTTAGGGGTTAATGTTAAAAATGTAATGAGTAATTATTTTGCACTTCATTGACTAATTCCTCTAAGTTCCTACTTAATAGAGGATTGAGGATTTTTCAGAAATTGTTCTAGTCCTTTAGATGTATTCACACATTTGATTTTCATGGTACCCATTTCACAGAGATGGACCTTGAGATGAGAATAGGAGATTCCTCATGGCCCCAGTGGGAACTGATGCTCTACTGAGAGTGGTGCAATTCTATGTCTCATGTTCTTAATATTACAGGCCCTGGAGAAACTTGTCATTTGTTCAACAGCATGAAGAAAGTAAGAAGGAGGACTTGTGACAAATCCTCTTTATTTTCTCCTCCCAAATAGAATTAGTTTCTTCTTCGCTTTCTCTCCTCCTTGAGCCTGCCCAGCTGACAAGGGCTGGAATGGTGATGAAGAACTTGTGGTACTTGTTTCACAGTGGGCTGTTTGTTACAACTGAAAGCTCTAAAAAGTTCTCCATCCCTGAACTCAGAAGTCTGGTCTCCAGTTTAGCCACAGCTACATCATGTCTAGGTAAGGTAAGGTAGTAGGATAGGAAATGAATGGTAACTATGAGTTTTCCTTTGTCATAGTTTATTTGACTGGGACAATTAATTCTTAGAATAGCCCTTTGGGTCAGTTGAGCATCAAAGAAAATAGTTGAGTTTACTTTGCAAAATGCACAAAATAACAGTGGGTTATTATTATTATAATCATTACTAATACTAGTTTTCTCTGTTTTGAGTCTATTTTTGCACATGGCCTGGTGACAAGTCCGATTGATAATATTTCTCAGAAAGTTGGAGTAGTTATTTTTAACTACCAAGTTCCAGACATCAACTTGTGAGAATCTGAACTAGCTTTTCTAGAATAGGTTTATGAAGTATAATTTTTTTAAATTATCTTTATTGGTATGTTAAATATACACATCATGCTTGCACTCCATAATGGGGATTTGTACCAGTATAAGACACAACTTAATTCTCATTTTTCCCATAGCCCCACCCACCCTACCACCCCCCCATATATATAAAATTTGTTTCCTTACTTTTTTGTTACAATCTCAACATTGTCCGCTTTCACCTTATTTTACATTGAGCATTTTCTATTTCACAATATATAACATACAGTGCTAGGACTCATTTACATCTTCATTTTCTCATACCAGAGAAAAGATGCGATATGTATCTATCTGTGACCTATTTATTTCACTTATGAGGATATCCTCAAGGTATGTCCATTTAAATAGAAATGATTCAAACTTATCATTTTTTA
>PVIR01004977.1:0-39815 GCA_004026965.1 Petromus typicus
CCATGCTTGCGCTATTGAGCCACATCCTCAGTCCCACCACATTTTTAGACTCAAATGTCTACCTTCCTTCTTTCCTTCCTCCTTTGCTCCCTTCCTTCTGTCCTTCTCTCCCTTGTTCCCTTCCTCCCCACTTTTAGTCCAGGGTAAGGGTGAACTTGGTATATAGATTGAACTGGCTTCAAACTTGTAATCCCCCCCTTCAGTTTTTTGAGTACTGGGATTACATGCATGGACACCATACCCAACTTTGAATAGCAGTAGTAACAATAACAACAGTAATGAAAATAAGGCATAGAAAGAAACAAAGCAGCATGGTTGATTTTGGGGATAACACACACACACACACACACACACACACACACACACACACACACACACACCTCAAAAGCAGTCCCTGAGAAAATCCAGGTGGCAGACATATTAGACCAAAATTTTAAAATGACTACACATGCTCAAAGCACTATAGGAAAACGTGGAGAAAGTCAAGAGAACAATGTGCGAACAAACTGAGAATGTCAGTAAAGAGAAAGGACACCTTAGAAGAAACCAGAAGCCCTAGAGGTAAAAAGCACAATAACTGAAATAAAGTATGAACTAGAGGGATTCTACACATGCAGAATTGAATAAGTACTCTTTAATAAACAGAAGAATCAGCAAACTTAAGACAATGAAAATAAGTCTGAGGAATGAAAGGACTGAAAAAATAAGTAAGCAAGCCCTAAGGCGCTTGTGAGACAAGTGGTTAAATAGCTATTTATCAGGTGAATCTTAAACAGGGAAGACAGAGACAGGAAACCAAAAGATTATTTGAAGAAATAAAGGCTAAAACATGCATATCTAAGATTAGTGAACTCCCAGCTCCAAGTAGAAGAAGCTTAGATGCACACAATTATCTAGAAAAGTAATCATCACATACAATGAGTTTTCAATAAGATCTTGAGATTTCTCATCAGAACTTTCAAGGCCAGAAATCAGTGGGTTAATAGTTACAAAGTGTTAAAATAAAAAGGAAAAAAAGAAACCCAAAAAACAAAATAACAAAAACCAAAACAGTGAAGAATTCTTTGTCCAACAAAACTATCCTTCAGAAATGAGGAGAAATTAAGACATTCTTAGATGAAAAGAAGTTGAAGGAGTTTTGTTTCGAGTAGACTTGCCCTGCATGAATTGCAGAGTTAGTGGCAGTGAACCGATGGGACCCCCTGTAGCAGGATATTGTATGGTTGAAACCTCTAAAAGGTTTTCTGTCACTGATCTAGAAGATTGAAACTAAAAGACTCTACATAGTAACTCTAAGCTGTACGAAGTAGAGTTAAGATAGTATTGTGAAATTATTTTAACTCAACTTTTTTTTTCTGCTTGATGGAAGAGAATATATTAAAAAACCACGATTATTAGTTCATATTTTTGGTCACAGAAAGTGCAGAGATGTAGGTTCATGACATCAGTAACTGAGAGAAGTAAGAACAGAACAAAGATAGGGGTGTTGTAAGCCATGGTGGTAAGCTGGTGTAAGTGAGTTCACATTATTAGTATCTAGGATACTAAATGTGATCCCTATGGTTAGAAAGAATGTATACAATCAACTCAAAAGGAAGTGATCAGGGGACCGAAGTGTTTCCTTAAAAAGAAAGTAAAACTGAAGAGAATAATCCAGGAAAGGAGGGATCTCCAAAAACTTCTGACTGACAGTAAAAATTAAGACAATAGAAGTAAGTCCCTTCTTATCAGCAATTTCTTTCCATGTGAATGGAAGGATGGGAGGTTGGATTAAAGCATAGTGAAGAGGAGAGGGAAACTGAGGCGGGTGTGGATGAGATGCTTATTTTGACTGCAGTGATTTCATGGGTATCTACAGATACCAACACTTACTAAACTGCCCATTTCAAATCTATGCATTTTACTTATATCCTAATAAGGTGGAAAGCAAAATAAAAAAAATAGGATCATACATGCCCATTATTTTTAACTTGACATAATGGGAACACATTTTCATATTAATGCTACATTCCAGCATTTCAGTACAATGTTTTAGTAATTCATTTTATGATACTCTCAATTTATTTAATTAAACTTCTATTAATGGATATGTAAGTTGCTTTCAACTGGTACAAATTACAGACAGTGTTTTGTTTTGTTGTGGTACCAGGCATGGAACTCAGGCCCTTGTGCTTCCAAAGTAAATGGAATACCACTTGAGCTGAATCCTTGGCCCAGGCTGTGATATTTTTAATGTGAGGTCTTAGGTAATTCTCAGCTGCTTCACCTCAGATATTTGTACTAAAGAGGCAAAATTCTACTCCCTGGCCATAGAACTTGTCTTACTCTACTAAAAGTATAAAAATCTGGATCCAAATAGTCCACACCACCTTGATATGAGAAAAAATCAGCAGAAAACCAGAGAAACATGTAAAGAGGGTGGGGCACGTTGCTTTGTTTGCTGGCTGCAAAGAAAAGGTTTGATCAGCCTGAGAAGAATCATGAAAGAAAAAGACCTGCTTACTATAGTCATTCAAAGAGAATCTGGGGGTAGGAGAGGAGTTCAGAAGAGGTCCCCAAAGAACATCCTAAGCACCTCTGTGTTGAAAACATTTCTCAGTGTTGTCTACACTGAGAAATGTGAATTAAGTAGGTAGATTCATTATTTTCAGTGTCTCATGTGTAATGAACTAACTGCTAATTCTAAGAATGAGTTTGAGACTCAATGGCTTGAGACCCATCAGTGGGGGGGGGGGTCACACTTCTATGTCAAAAACAGAGCTATTTTTTTCATTTGGAAAACATTCTCAAAGGATGACATCAAACCCCCGTTCTGGAATAGAGCAGTTCCTCACCACCTATTTCCCCGCAGCCTGTACTTTACATCTCTTTCTGTCCCTGTCGGAGCAGACCTCTCTTTCATGCCCAAATCGCCTTTTGAAGTCGGCCCTCGCATTAGGGCTCTGGGGTAGGTGGTCAGGCTGCGCGCACAGGCCCCGCCGAGTTCCCGCCGTCCGCGTTCCGTCCTATACAGTTGTTTCATGTGGCCTGTGATTTACAGTCTTAATTAACGCTCAAAAGAAGAAGAGCACATCTTTGGCAGAGTCCCTGCCCCCCTTCTTTCTACAAAACAGGACTCTTGGGGTTTCTGTGGACATTGTGCAGGATGGTTTTGCCAAATGGAACGAAGCACAGTTAATACTTTTCCTTTATAACCTTTGCCATAAATCAGCCGGCACTCCGTTTGCACAAGTGCAGCGATTAATGTCCCGCCCCTCCCCCAGCACTTCCCGAATTTTAAACAAAGTCAGAATAAACTGAGGGTGAGCAGAGCCAGCGGACCCAGTAAATCAGTTTAATGAGATCTGAATAGATCGCACAGGACATATTGTAGGAGTATAAAGCGGGTGGTGGGGATCCGGATTTCAGCAAGGGGGGCGGGCGGTGCAGAGGGAGGGAAGATGGAAGTTGCGGTAGGCCGTGCTCAAAGTGTGACACATGTCTCGGGGAAAAACAGCACATCGTACATTCTCTCTCCCGTTTGCCGAAACTGACTGCTGTGACTCGTTTCGGTTTGGCGCCGCTTCCTGTCTGTGGTTTTGCTGCTCCATGCTTTCCCACAGATGGAGCGGTTACTGTTCGCTTCTCAGATCTGCCCTCACTCTCATTCCGTAGCCTCCCTTCTTCCCATATATATCTCTGTTTGCAAAACTAACTTCCTAGGAAAGCCAGGAAAACGAAAGACTTGCACATTTAAGGGCTGACCTCAGGAAGAAGCTAATTATTCGGTACCAGTCACCCTTGGAGGACGCCTGGCCGCTGGCTCACACACCCTTTATTCTGGGTCATGAGAGTGCTTCCCGTCTCTCTCCAAAAACACGTTCAGTTGTCTGCCCTTTAAATCAAACACACAGAGAGGATTCCTCTGGTATGGAAAATTATACAAGCAAAAAGAAAACAGCCTTCATTCAAAGAAGTTTTTGATTGGGCTGAGGATGTAGCTCAGTGGGAGGGAACTTCCTAATGTGCCCAAGATTTAATGTTCAACACCACTAAAACAGTGTTGTCTGATTATATATTTCCTTCATGTCTCTCACAGTGAAAAAGAGAATATTATAAAGGCTTCTGATAATAGAACACTTACGTACGGGTGGGGACTTTAGCTCAGTGCACATGGCCTGCCTTGCAAGGGCAAGGTTGTAAGTTCGATCCCTGGTACTAGGAAAAAGAAAAAGAAAAAAATAGAACACTTATACAATGGACCCTTGAATTAAGACCAGCCAACATATGAACAGTTTGGGTTACAACCAGAAGTTGGGTTTTTTTTGAGACAAGATCTCGCTTTGTAGTTCAGGCTGGTCCTGAACTCAGCTTCAAACTCGGCAATCTTCCTGCCTCTGCCTCCCAAGTGCTGGGATTACAGGCATGAGGCACCATGCCTGGCACTGTGGTATGTGGCATTGACTGCTGGTGGGTGTGAGCCATCACACCCGGCATTGTTTGTATGTAGTTACCGGGAATCAAATTCAGGACCCGGGCCCTTGCACTTGCAAAGCAGGCACCGGAATCACTGAGCTACCTCCCTGGCCCAGGAACTTTAGTTTTAACTTATGAACAAGG
Source organism: Petromus typicus (assembly GCA_004026965.1). Taxonomy (NCBI): domain Eukaryota; kingdom Metazoa; phylum Chordata; class Mammalia; order Rodentia; family Petromuridae; genus Petromus; species Petromus typicus. The sequence goes on from PVIR01004977.1 coordinate 4,600, forward strand.
CCTTGAGTTATGACCCGAATGCTGGCTGCTTTAGCTTCCAGTTGGTCTCAGACACAAGTTTAATCCTTGAAGAGCTCTGGAAGGAACATGACGACATCTTTTCCTGTGCAGGGTTAGCTGAGAAATTCTAGGCAGACTCTCTCTGAGGACACTGAGATTTGCCTGGATCCAGGAGAGAAACTTCTCTTTATAGAAGAGCCTGAGCCTTCTTTAATTGACCACTTTGAGTTACACAACCAGCACTTGAGAATAAATTGGGTTCATAAGTCAAGGGTCCACTGTATAATTTGAGGAGATGTTGGGTTTTTTCTGTTCAATACCGGGTTTTGCTATCTATTTCCTGAGGGCTTTGAACTTACAATGTACCCCAGCTGGCCTTGAACTCATGGCAACTGTGCTCTGCTTGAGGGACTCTATTGAATAGAAGAAAATAAAAGAATGCTTTCATAATGCTTTTTTAATTTGCAAAACTTATAAGGTCTATTTCAAAACTTGTAAATCCCTACATACAGTTACCAACTTTTGGTCATGTTTATTATATTTATTACTCACTGTGACTAAACACCAAGCAGATACCAGTGTAGTATGTTACAGGCCGACTGACTTTGTGAGAAAATATTTATGTACAACTTATTATCTCACTAAAAGTATCAATTTGATACTAAGAAACACACAATGATGCCACCTTATTACACTTTTACTTACAGTAAAATGTTTCTTCTAAAAACCAGGTTCAGGATTTGGACATTTGAAATCTCAGTCTCCACTGGAAAACAGTTTAAAAAGCAGCAGGCCTAAATTTGTATCACTATGGGTCATAAATGCCAGTTAAATCTTTTTACGTTGAAAAATTGCCAGCATCCTAAGCTCAGGAAGACCACTGCCTTGAAGGTTCTGGGTCTTCTATGACAAATTCAGACCTCCTGTGTTTCCGGATTATTTTGTATTATGGATTATGTCAAGCATATGGCAAAAAAGTTAACAAATTCAATAACACAAAGGGATACAGCTGTGGAAGAGCCTAAATTACACAATAACAATTTTGCATTTTAACATTAGCCTTTTAATTCCTTTTCAAACCTCACATACGGTCTCCATCTCCACAGCTCCTCGCCTTTCTTCTTTTAAAATGTGAAAGGAGTTGATTGATAACATATTTCAGCTCCACCAGATAGCTCTGGCATAGTGTGCATGCTGAAGCCTACTCCATTATATGCATTACTTTTTTTTTTTTTTAACAATTGTGAGCTTTACCTTTTTTTTAAAGAGGTCACAACATTCCACAGGTAAGAAATAGAAAATTCAGCAGACAGAAAGCTGTAGAGTTATCCCTAAAGCGTCAGATTTAAAATATTATCCTCCGCTATTTCCATTTTTGCTATTTTTTCAATGAGTGTGAACTTCTCATTTAACAAGTATTCTCGGTGCAGAGCTGATGGATCAGAAGACAGAGGAGTTTTACTCGCATTCCTCCTAGAGTGAAGCACATGGCCTCCTGAGATGCTAAGTTCAACACAAGCGTCTGATACACGGCTGGAGATAAAGTCAATATTAAAAGCACATGGAAAGGCTGGGGGTAGAGCTCGGTGGTAGAGCCCTTGTCTAGAATGTGTGAAGCCTTGGCTTCAAATCCTAGTGTGGCAAAAACAAACAAAAACCTAGTCTAGAGCTGGGGATGTAGCTCAGTGGGGCCTAAGCACAAGGTTCTGAGTTTGATTCCTGTTACTACAAAAAAACAAAAACAAGCAGTCTTATCATTTGCATTCTACTGGATAGAAAAAAACCCTCTGATTTGGTGAAATTTTAAAAGCTCTGCATCTTCTTATATGTCTTTCTACAGTGTATAAATGCCTGAGAATGCAAAAAATAAGTTGGGCAGAACTGTACCCACCATGCAACTGCAATCCCAATAGTTTGGGATGCTAGGGTAAGAGGTTGGGGAATTTAAGTCCAACCTAGGGGATTTAACAGGTTAGCAGGGCTCTGTCTCAAAAACAAATAAACAAAGGGTCAGTGGAGACAGCTCACTGTGAAGGCCCTGGCTTCAATTCCTACTATCACCAAAATTTCAAATGCAGAATAGTAAGAATTCATACTATTGTGACATTTTCAAATGTCATGTGTCTGTCCTATAAAAAAGTCATTTCCTTTCATAAAATGGTAAAGCTTAGAATTTCAACTGCAATTTGTCAGCTTTATCAGACCATGGAAATAGAGTGAGTGTCTGAAGTATTTTTGATTCTCTGGATAGGACATAGTATTCATTAGATACTAGGTGTATATAGAAGGATAATATAAAAACAATATTCCACATAATTTTTAAAAATTGAAATCTTTATTGATACATTACATATACACATCATGATTGCACTCAGCAATGAAAATTTGTACCAGTATATGACACCACTTAATTCTCATTTTTTCCCATAGCCCCACCCACCCTACCACCCCCACCCCCTATATACATAAACATTGTTTCCTTTCTTTTTTGTTATAATCTCCAAGATTCCTTGACACTCTGATGAAAGCTGTGGGCACACACTCACATTCACCTGGGGGGGCTCACGACCACCCTGATGCAGACACAGACCACGCCTGCTCTGTCTCGGGAGCAATGACCGTCTCAGTACTAGAAGACCCAAGCAGGCTGAAAGGAGCCCTTGGTGGACACGTGTGCTGGCTAGACTTTTCCTGATCTTTTATCAGTCAGACAGTAAGGACTCAGGCCAGTTTGGATATAGCAGAAAAACAACTTGGGATCAGATAACAGCCAGCAGGTTCCACCAGTACCAGCGCCGCTCCTGCCACCATGCCTGTGGCTGGCAGTCACTTAGAGCCCGTCACTGGCCCCTGGTTTGTTAAGTGGGGACAGTTGTATATGGAGGAGTACCCAGCTCTGTGGTAAAGATCAGGCTGATCGATGCAAGTACTTTGCTCCTAACCTGAGGAAGAGTCGGTCTGCTCGAGAGAGATGATGATGATACAAGGAATTAAGCAAAACTGCTATGAGATGAAGAAAAAATAAAGATCACCATTACCTTGTTAGTTATTTTTCTAGAGGAGGTAATAGCTGATGGGAATTTTCTCCTAATTACCAAAATTTACAGCAATGTTTAACATCAAATACAGACATTCTTCTTAAAGTACCAGAATCATAAAAACAGTAGAAAATATGATTTAGTAGGAAAAAAAAGAAGAATGTCCATGGTATGTCATAGACCAAAGGACCAACAGGCAGGCAGCAACATTTAGTCCTCAAGTTGTCACCACTCTCTTCTACCAGTCAAATTCATCTTCACATTGAAGACCACACTAATTCCCAGATTTGCAAGCACCAAAGCAGAAAATCAGAAAGACTGTAAGACTGAGCGAAGGAAACTCCATTAAAAGTGGCACAAGAGTGAGCAACTGAGGATTTGTCAGTGAGACAGGGGTGGAAAAGCAGAGCACATGATCAAGAATTCAAAAAATGACACCAGTCTGCAGCCACTTAGAATGAAAGGTAAAGACCTAGAACAGTTCCCTAATCCATATTTCATGGTGATGAACTTGAACATACAAGACACAGCAAAATTGAGCTTGTTGGGGTGGTACACATCTGTAATTCTAGCACGTAGGAAGCTGAGGCAGGAGGATCATGGGTTTGAGGTCAACCTGGGCTACATAGGAAGTTCAAGGCCAGCATGAGGGCCATAGGTAGATCCTACCTCAAAACAATAACCACAACAATAATAATGGTAACAAAAAAATCTTCAACATTACATACTTAATTATCTAGATTGACCCAGAATCTTGTATTTCCAATGCTGCCAGAATATCTTGCTCTTCCCATGAAAATACCATTATGTTTTGTAGTGCTTTTGCTTCTTAAGCTCTTTCTTCCTTCATTTTACCCTTTACCCCAGGTTTTTAGGGTACAAGCACTAATTCCCTTTGTAGACTAGAGGAAATGAAAATGTCAGCGATAAAATTTCTTTCTTAGAAATAGCAGCCTCCTGAGGGACAACCTCTTTCCTGACTGTTGGCACACACTTGAAGAAATAAACATTCCAGTTTAAGAAGAAGAAAATGCTTCTTTTGTTTCTTTATCAACTTCATGGCCACCATTATCTTTCTCTATGATGGCACTCAAGAACACTTCCTCCAGGAATGTAGTTCGGTGCCACCAATGCCTGCCTCACAAGGGCAAGGTCCTGAGTTCGAATCCCAGTACTGGAGAAAAAGAAAGCTTTCCTCCTGGCTGCTGAATAAAGGGCTCTGCTGATTCACTATGTTCAACAACACAGTCTCTGATGGAGGCAAATTCCAAAGGAAGGGAGAGTACAGTTATGCACAGCTACCTGCCTCTGCGTGTGAGCACACACATACACACGCATGCACACGTACACACATACGGATGCACACTTCCTCCATCTACTGTATCTTTTGCTGAAACTAGAATGGAAGTAAGGGAGGAGGCTAGAAAGGGAAATCACCAAAACATAGGAAGCTGGATACTTTTAAACAAAGAAAAAGATATAACTAAAGAATCTGCTGTCAGAAAGTCTGAAGTCTGCTCACTTTACACTTGGCATCAGATTACATGCACGTGCCAGCTTGATTTAGTGTGCACATTTATATTTTCCTTCAGTGATCAAAAAACCAAATAAAACTATCTTCATAAGTTACTGTTATGAACGGCCTACTTATCAATGCTAGACTATCCTAACAGCCCCAATCCATATCAACAGATTGAACATCCTCAGAACACACCAAGAGAGAAAAGGAGGAGGGGGCTGACACGCAGTTAGCACGGAGGTGGCTGCTGGGGAGGAACTCCGTGGGGACAGGCCCAGAGCTTCCTCTGACTAGCTGGAAATGAAGCTCAGGTGTGAAGGGACTTGCCAAAGGAACTAACAGCTCCAGTTCTTACCTTGCCTAAGTCACAAAAAAGCAGTCTTGTTTGGAATTCCCAGGGCACTGTTTCACCTTAAAAAAATGTTCAATCCGGGCCGGGGATTTAGCTCAGTGGTTCCAGCGCCTGTCTTGCAAGCACAAGGGCTCGGGTTCGATTCCCGGTAACCACATACAATACTGGGTGTGGAGACTCACCCAGCAGCAACCAGTACCACATACCACAGTGCCGGGCGTGGTGGCTCACGCCTGTAATCCCAGCACTCGGGAGGCAGAGGCAGGAGGATTGCTGTGCTGTGAATTTGAGGCTGAGCTCAGGGCCAGCCTGAACTACAAAGCAAGACCCTGTCTCAAAAAATAAATAAATAAATAAAAATAAAATCCACGCTTTGTTTGGACATCCTCAGTTTTCACCCGAGGTCCTTTTCTTTTCCAGAATAGCGTCGAGGATTCTGTGTTCAGTTAATGGTCACTGGACCATCAGACAGTTTCTCTGGCTTTGCCCTTGTTTTCGATGACCTTGATATTTTGAGGAGTTTTGCAAAATGAGTGTCCTTCAGCTATAATTTGACCAGATTTGTGAGTTGCAGAAGAAGGCCACCGAGGTAAAGTGCCTGTTCATTACCCATCGAGGTGGCACAGTCCCTGTTGGTGTGAGCCTGGGTCACCCGGCCAGGGAAGCACTTGCCAACCTGTTTTTCAGTGAAGTCGCTCTTTTGTCCCACTCCTTATTCTGTGGGAGGACGTCACCATGTCCTGCCCACACCTGAGGAGAAGAGGATTATTTTACACTTCCTTGAAGGTAGAGAATCCAATCAATGATTGATTTAGAGGAAGTTTAATATAGTCTGAGAAAAGCTTAACATCTTTTCTGTTTTATGTTATTTAGTCAGATAAATTTACTCAAGGGGCATCTCAAAATAATACAGATAATTGAAATGTAAGTAAATCACAAATACTGTGAATTAGTTGACAGTTTTAATTCTTTCCTCTACATTTTTTGAAAGTTACAGGCAGGATATCATGGCACCCTCTTGTACTTCATCTTCTTGGCAGACTGAGGAGGAGTGGTTACTTGAGCCTCAAAACCATAAGGATATCCTATAAGAAATAACATAAAACTAACAGTTTCATTAATTTTCACATTCATTTATCCATACCAGGAGGAAATGTCTAAAACTGACATTCAGTTTTCGAGGAAGAGATGTGAATATTCCATATATTGGTTATTTAACCCATAAATAGTAAATAATGCACCACATTCATTATTAAATAATTTAATCTTCATCTTTATACTTTTCCCTTTTTTCCTAGAAATGTTACTTTATAAAGTCAAGGAGAAGGGACTGGGGTCGGTCAGTGATAGTGTGTGCCTAGCAACACGGTAAAATAAAGTCAGAAGAAATCAAGTTAGAAAAGAACCAATCTTTGCTTAAAACTTGTTGGGTTAGAGCAGTTTACATGTTTTAAAAAATTTTATTTTATTTATTTATTTTTTTAGGTTTTCTGAGACCGGGTCTCACTTGGTAGTTCAGGTTGGCTCTGAGCTCAGCTTCAAATTCACATCACAGCAATCCTCCTGCCTCTGCCTCCCGAGTGCTGGGATTATAGGCGTGAGCCACCACGCCCGGCACTGTGGTATGTGGTACTGGTTGCTGCTGGGTGTGAGTCTCCACGCCCAGTATTATATGTGGTTACCGGGAATCGAACCCGGGTCCTTGAGCTTGCAAGACAGGCGCTGGAACCACTGAGCTAAATCCCTGGTCCAAAGCGTGGATTTTAGTTACTGAGAATATATCAATATTGATTGACTAATTCACTCCTGTAACGTGTCAATAGAGAGGAAAACAGTGAGGGAAGTATGGGAAGAATTCCTTAAACTTTCTCAATTTTTCTGGATTTCCAAGCTGCTGTTAAAAAAAAAAAAAAAGTATTTTTAAAAACACTATAAATTCTTACATTAACAAAACTTTTAAGAACTACATTTCAAAAAAAAAAAGCTACATTTCACTACTAGCAAACTTATTTTTTTCCAGAATCAAATGTCTTTCATTTCAGTTGTTTCTGAAGGACTGAACTCAGGATGTAGCCCAGTAGCTCAGGGGTCCTGGGCTACATCTCCGGCCCTCAGGTTCATTTTTAAGCAAGTTATTAGTTGACAGCATAGCCATCACTGAAAAATCAACTTGTTTCACACAGGCTGAGCCACTGAGATGAGAAAGTCTTGTTATCCGTGCAGCCTGTCTCATCGCAACATGACCGCCTACAAAACCCCCTAAACAACCTCCTGGGTTAATTTTCTCCCCAGTAAATGCAAGACACTGGACAAGATGATCAGCTTGGTTCTTCACAGCCCTGCAGCCTCACCATAGTCCACAGAATTTCTCTCCAAGCCAGAGGCGCACACGGGGCGGCAGCGGCCCCGCTCAGGCTGCCCCTCCTTTCTTCCTGAGTGGGCCCAGCCTTTCATGCCACTGACTGACAGTCACCCGTGAGAGATGCTGCTAAATCAACATCCCTCCGGGGTTCCTCTCCAAAAAGGAAAGAGGCCTGGCAGCTGGCCTCGGGCCCTGGTCTGTGCAGCCTGGTCAAGCTGCCACACCATCCATCATGCGTGACGAGGAGACATGTACCCGGGGTCACCCTGGCCAAGCAACTGCGCGAACTCAGCCCATCGCTACTTCCCTCTGCCCGTTTCCAAACTTAGTTACTTTATTCTTAACTCGCTGCCCTCCGGCAGGGATGGGGTAGAGGTATGCGGGTCACCCTCTCTGGCCGGTTCACAGAGTCATTCCCGGACTCAGGCACACACACGGGGCACGAGTGTTTTCTATTAGCCCGTGTTCATTAATATTGCCGTCTAGCTGCCATGTCGTGTTTGGAAAATGGCTACATAGCAGCAGCTACTTCCTGCCACCTCAATGTGCTTTAACTTAAAGCTAAATTCAAACATGATCCTTGCGTCAAGACTGACAGCTGAATAACTTTGAATTTGCTTTTGTCTTTTTTGAAGTAATCTCAAAACTTTTCAACCTGAAATAGTATTAGGAAAGGGCTAGAAGCTTCATAGCATAAGTCAGACTCGTCAAAAGGTGGAATCAAATATGAATATTCCCCAGCAAGTGAATGAATACACAAAATGTGCCACAGACGCACAATGGAATATTACTCAGCCATATAAAGGGATGGAGTTCAGATATGACATGTTCACCACGCACAAAATTGAAAATTTTATGCTAGGCCAGGGATTTAGCTCAGTGGTTCTGGCCCCTGCCATGCAAGCACAAGGGCCAGGTTCAATCCTCAGTAACCACATACAACAATGCCAGGCGTGGAGACTCACGCCCACCAGCAATCAGAACCACATACCACAGTGCCAGGCATGGTGGCTCACATCTGTAATCCCAGCACTCAGGTGGCAGAGGCAGGAGGATTGCTGGGTTCAAGGCTGAGGTCAGGGCCAGACTGAACTACAAAGTGAAGACACTGTCTCAAAAAAAAAAAAAAAAAAAGAAGAAGAAAACTTTATGCTTACACATATAAGCCAGGCATGCAAAAGTAAAAATGTTGTATAAAAAGTGTAAATGTTTACATAATACACCTAAGAATGGTGGAATTCATACAGATAGAAAGTAGAATTAGGGGTTGAAGAGGGAAAATTGTTTAATGAGATATACATAAAGCTGTGAGATGATGGAAAAGTTCTGGAAATGGTGGCGATGGTGGTGGAGTGTTGTGAATGAATGTCACACAAGATTAAAATGGGGCTGGGGTGCAGCTCTGTGGAGGAACAGGTACTCGGAACGCACAGGGCCCGTGTGCAATCCAAAACACCAAGATTGAAATGGTGAATCAGGTTATGAAGAGTAAGTGTCAAAAATCAAAACATAACAGGAGTTAGGAATTTGGAAAGCACATATTTTTACCTCACTCTTATTCTGTTCTACACCATTCAAAAGTCAGAATGCTGTGAGAAGAGAGAGCTTCACCTCCAGCCCTATGGGCAATCAGCCCCTCCCCCATCCCCACATTCACACCTGTCCATCAAGCTCATCTCCTTCCTTTCTTCTGCATTCTTCTGCTGTTTCTTCAGCAAACAGGAACAAATACAATATTCTTATCTTCCTTTGTTTCTTATATAAGAGGTGACAGACTATATTCATTGTTTAACATCTTGCCTCCAGTGAAACCTTGAGTTTGGAGTTCTGAAGTGATGATTTTTACCCTTTGCGAAAGAAAGGAACACAAACATACATCTTTGCCCATGTTGTACTAACAAGTGCAAAGAAATTCACTTTCTACTGAGAGAGAGAGAGAGAGGGAGAAATGTTAACCTCAAGGAGCTTTAAGGACAGTTGGCTTGCCCTGGGGAAAAAGTTTACAATGTGCAAAGCTCCTCTTTCAAAGCAGCTTTACTTCCACAGGCAGCTAGGTGATTACCACCTTGTAAAAGAAAGGAAGAAAGGCAACCTCCCCACCTCTGAGTTACCGTCCCAGCACGGGGAGACTGGGGGAAATGGCCTCTAGGTGACCACTGCTCAAACTGCCAGGGCAAATGGAAGGGGGCACCGGGGCACCCTGCGGACCGTGCCCTGAACCCTGTGACACTAACGCCCTCCCGCCTCCTTTGAGGGAGTGGAGGGAGGGAAGGGGAGAGACACCTGTCACCAGAAAAACAACTGTTGCTTTTTCAGGTTATATCAAAGTAAAAAAAAGAGAACATTCCGTTTCCTCCGCTAAATCCAAAATGTAGAATGTGATGTTTACAGTTAAACATAAATTCACGTGTTTAACTATGAATCTCTATAATATTCATTTATGATTCATCTATTACAATAAATTCATATTACAGATTAAGTTTGTATCATAGGTTAAAGGAAGATACTAGTCTGGTTTCACACTTTTCAAAAAAAAACCCTGAACACTTTGGCGTTTTCATTTTTCCCAGTAATTTATTCAATACTTTTATTTGAGGATTTTTTGAGCCTCTTTCCTGGGCCAGAAACTGCACCTGACATCAGAGACACACAGTGAAGACAGACAAATGAATTCCTTGTGCTTACAGAGTTAGCATCTGGCTGGAAAGACAGATCATAGAATAGTAAACAATCCAGACATGGTAGAATATACCTGCAATGTGGGCTCCCTGGGAGGCTGAGACAGGAGGATCACAATTCCAAGGCTAACCTGGGTAATTTAGTGAGACTCTGTCTCAAAATTTTATAAAAAGGTGGGGGTATATCTCCATTTTCCTTGGTTCAGTCCCTAACACCTCCAAAAAATGATAAATACATTTAGACAGTGATAAGCACCAATGCATAGTAAGGTGAGGATAATCAGGGAGGCTGAGGCATGAGGGCTCCAAGTTCAAGCGCAGCCTGGGCAACTTAGGGAACTGGTGAGACTTTGTCTATAGAAGGAATTTTTTTACAGTTCTGGGGATGTAGGTCTGTGAGAAGACCCTGGGTTCAATTCCCAGTAAAAGGAACAAAAGGGTGAACAAGCTCAATAAAAAGGGGAGTCCAGGAGGAGAGTGGAGGGGATTCCATGTGGAAAAAGCAGTGTGTGCCCAAAGTCTGGGCAGAAGGGGCGGAGGACAGTGTGCTGGACTCGAGTGGGCAGGGGAGAGCGGTGAGCGGCCACTTCGGCGTCGCTCTGGATGGACAACGCCCTTTGAAAGTGAAAGAAGGCAATATTCATGGAAAGTGAAGATCAACTCAGTGTGAGGAACTGCCTGGAGAATATCTCGTGTTGGAGGGGTCAGAAGGGTGCCGCGCATCCTGCAGTAACAGTAAGGTGTGTGTGTGGGGGGGAGGGCATCTAGCTGCCAGTGTCCAGGGATGTAACAAATTAAAGAATAAAAGATCAGAAAATGAATTCCAAAGCTGACGGTAAGTCTTCGTGTTTCAAACACACCGAGGAACAAGTGGTGTTTTCCCTTGAGCTTGTCAGTGAGGCACAGACTCTAGAGGTAGAGAATTTCCTGAAGTGGCTCCTAAAAAACCACTGACCTGAATGCAGTCAGGGTGCGTGCTGGATGCAAGGAGCCTTGTAATCTGCACAATATGCTCGACTGTGGCTTTGCAAGTAGGTGTGTGGGGTCTGCATCCGTGTGTACTGCATGGTGCAAAAGAGGTATATGTATATAGTGCTACCACGCTGCAATGCAAACTATCAATGAAGGTTGAAATAATATTTGGTCCAAGTAACCAAACTCAGAGTCTATCAGTGATTCTCCTCCCACAACAGCAAACTGCTTTGCAGAGTGCTAGTTTAAGATGAACTGAATCAAAGTGGCTTATACTTAAAAAGAAATGACTCAACAAGATGAGCATAAAAGAGTGGAGAGAAATTAAATAGATGCCTCTACTGAAGTCAGGCTATAACTGTCACTTATCATCAGACATTTCACCTAAGGGATTCAGTAAAAGCTACTCTGATTCACTCCATAATACATGGTCTAAATGTAAATGTATAAAATAAATAGTAAATTTAACATGATTATCCACTTGTGATTGTATTTTTCAGTCATCAAATACATGATAATTTAACATATATTTGATGATTGAAAAATACTTTCTGAATAAAATATCATTAAATTTAATATTATTAACAATATTAATTAAATAGTATTAATATTATAATGTAAATATATCATTAAAATGTAATAAATATTATATTTAATATTATTAAAATGCAATAAATATTATATTTAATATTATTAAAATATAATAAATATTATATTTAATATTATTAAAAATAAACTTTCTGAAAACTTTTTATAGTGGAAGGCACACTGCCATGAATCCCCCTGGAACAGTCTCTCTCACGTTGAACACGCCCACTCTGCCTCCCGTTCTTGGCACTTTCTGAAACAATTCTGGAAAATCTCTTTCGTGAGTGTCTTTACGAGGTGTGATCAAAGATACAACGAAAGTTGTTGCTGAATGCCGTCCAGTGGAAAGGCAGGCTTGTAAACTTTATGGTGTGTCTTTACCCACCTTTTCACCCGATAAGACATGGGATGACTTCTGGCTCTTCTCCAAGTCAAAATGAACTTGAAAGGTAAATATTTTGAATCAATTCAGAACATGAAGGCAGCCACCACAGTACAATTAAAGATACTCAGGGGAAAGCACTTTCAGAACTACTTCAGAAAGTGGCAAGCACTGTGGATAAGTGTGTTCAAAGTGAAGGGCAGTATTTGGAGGGGGATTATTGACAAATGTGCCTTTGGCTGGAATAAAAACTTCAAACATTTCCCATAGTCTTCTGATCAAGTGTGTGTGTAGTGGGCTTTTCTTTTTTTAAGTGCTGGGGATCAAACTCAAGGCTCTCTGGATGGCAGGCTTGTGATCTACCACTGAGCTACCACTCCAGGCAACCCTTTATACGTTTTGGGATAAAATATCCATAAAATGTCAATGACAGCCTGTCCATTTTTAATTTACCTGCCTCAGTTTCCCATGTAGCTGGCATTACAGGCATGTACCATCATTTTTTAAAATTTGAGACTCCTAGAAAGCTTTTGTTTGAAAAAATGGGATCTGTTTCTTATTGGTGGGGGAGACTCACTATAATAGAAATGGGCTGCCAGATTCTTGGATTTCTCCTAGTGAGCCTTAAAGTTCCCGTGGCTGTTAGGGGCCCAAATCAGCCTTACCATCCCCTGCAAAGGCAGGGATTGGGCTCATCTGTTCTGGGACCCCACAGCTCTCACAGTGGGCTCTTGGAGATCGGCTAGCCCTGACCTGCCACAGCGGTGACTCACACAGTCAGGAGGGAGAAAATAATCACAGCATACAGGAGCAGCCTCCCCTCCAGTTAGCTCCTCCTTTAGTTTCTGTAATTTCTTTCCTACAAGTGGACCCCTAATTCATTGATTCATTTTCTTCTCTCCACCTTGCATCATTTCTCCCTCCATATGTATATACATCCATGTCGTTCTGGTGCCGCCATCCTCCAACACAGCTCTGAGTATGTGTGCATTTTGTGGTAAGCAGAGTTCTCGGGAAAATCAAAACATACCCCTCAGGGAATGATTTGCCTAAAGAATGCTAATTACCCACTCATGTAAGTTTATAGCCTTTCTTCTTCAGCCTACTGTGATCCAGCCTTGGGATAAGAAGGAAGAGAAAGTAATCCTAGGAAATGCATGTTAAATTTGCTACATTGTAAATGGAACTGGAATAAATCCACTTTGCAGCATGAGTCTATTTGCAAAAGTGACTGTCATATATACACCTTAAATGTATTTCATGCATTTGGAATTTTTCCAGTTTTCTTGCTTCAGCTGTCTGTAGTCAAAGTTAATTATGCTGCAACACAAAACTGAGCGCTTATCAACTTCCCACACAACTACAGATGAAAAGAGATCAAAATAGCACCTTTTCCCCTTTGTAGACAGAGGGTGATGCAGAATGTGGTAGGGAAGACCTGGTAGGGTATCTCATCCACTCGCTCCTAACACCTTCGTGGGGAAAATGCCAAAGGTCTGTGAGGAGCAGCACAGGAGAAAGCTGGCAAGAGCGAAGAAGAGAAAAACCCAGTAGTGTGAAACACATTATCTACCTGTTTGAAAGACTTAAAATATTAAAATGTTAAAATTACTAAGAACAATTATTTTGCTTTTTTTTTTTTTTAGATAGGGTCTCGTTTTGTAATTCAGGCTGGCCCTGAGCTCATTATGTAGCCCAGGCAAGCCTTGACTCACAGCAATCCTCCTGCCTCTGCCTCCTGAGTGCTGGGATTCCAGGTGTGAGCCACCACACCCCACACTGTGGTATATGGTATTGATCACTGGTGGGTGTGAGTCATCATGCTTGCCATTGTTGTATGATGTTATTGGGGATCGAATTTGGGCCCTTGTGCTTACAAGGCAGACCCTGTAACCATTGTTCTAAATCCCTGGCCCTTGAATATAATTTTTTCATTGTCAACCCCTTCCCATCCTTGGGTACACCAGTAGATAATGTCATATGAATGATATGCTCAAATGGCCAATAATAAAAATGTGGATTACTGTTGTCTCAAATAGCTTTTGATTCACCAACTCCTAAAAAATACACAGAACCATAAGGAAGGAAACTAGAGCGAGGAATCACTCTGGTGAAAGAGAAATCAGCTGAGGTTTCACTGTGACTAAGTCCAAGGGAAGCACCTAGTGACACATCAAATCAGCGTCTCATTGGAGGGTGCTGTGCCACCATCTGTTAATGTACCTTCCAAATCATTTGCAAGTGACACATGTCACTCAGCATGACAGTCCAGGAAACTGCAGCCATTTTAAACGTACTGCTTGTGCCCACAAGGACACAAGGACCCCGAGAACTCTGTTGACAACAGAGTGGCCACAAGGAAGATTTCTCTTTCCAATTTCATGCTCCTTTTTCAGGAGAGCAGCACCTGAGCAGGGAGTGGCCGCCAGCTCAGAGGGAGGGGGAGAAGTGGCCAGGCTTTCACCTCTAAATACCAGAAAGAGTGGATTTTCTTTTTTTTTTTTTGTGGTACCGGGGATTGAACTCGGGCCCTTATGCTTCCAAGGTAGGCATGGCACCACCTGAATTAAATCCCCAGTCTGAGAGAATTTCTCTAGCTTGGGTAGAGGGCACTTTGGTGATGTCTGATTTTCTTCTCTTTTTACTTTTTTCTCTCTCTCTTTTTTGGTAGGGAGAAAGGGGGAGCAGCAAAGAGAAGGTCTCTGCATGGTATAAAAAGTATAAAATGCTATGTGCAGTTCAGTGTTTTAGGAGAACCTCAAGTTTCAGTTGATCAGGATTCAGGTTTACTCCACATGCCACGTTTATTAAGCTCTCTTATTCTCTAGGTCATCGGGAAGGGTCACTACAGAATGCAGAGTGGCTTCTCTCCCCAGTAGGTTTCCCCCTTTTGAACAAAGGAAGATAATGATTGTGTCCCAAGTCACAATGGCCTCCTCAGACGTGGTGTAGAGTCAGTCTTACTGTCCATTCCAGGGAGGAAAGAGACCCATCCGTCTTGGCTGAGCCACAGCCCGGGCAGTGTTTACACACAGCACGTTAACTGCCGCCCAAACAAGGCCCTGCAATCGGAGAGGAAGGCATTTTTCACGCTTGGAGGAGTCAGACACCTTCCTTAGACGGAAGTGGCACTGTGTGGAAACCCTGGGCTTTGGTTGAGTACTCTTGTTTTGAACTGAAGAAGCTAGAAGTGGCTCAGCTGGTCACCAAACCGGTCTCCCAAGCTACCTCACTGCTCAGAACTGCCAGGCACAACCTTAGTGAAATCTATAGAACTGTCAACCCCCATAGCGGCTCAGTCTGGAAGACTAAATCTAAAGTGTAGTTTCTTTTTAAAAATTGACTTTATCGGTACATTTTATACATACATTCCATGTTGAGAATACCTGTACATGACACATCTTGATTCTCGTTTTCCCCTGTCCTCCCTACAACCCCCCATATACATAACCTTTGTTTCCTTTTTTTTTTTTTTACTGTCAAACTTTTTCTTTCCCTTCTTTACTTTCCCTTACCTGGCTTTTCCTTTTAACTTTTGCACATTTCCTACCTAGTTTACATAATACTAAAATTATACAGAAACATGCAGCATTATCATTGATTTAAATCCACATAGAGAATGTATATGAGTGGGGAGAATTGTATGTATATCACGTGTAGTATAACTTTTTATCTTCTTTCAACCTCTCCACCACCACCACTCAAAAATGGAGCAGGGAATTATTCAGTTTTACATGTGTATTTCCAGCCAGTCATGGGCTAAATGTTTTAATAAAAACTCTGGCTCACTGTATATGAAAAACTGAATCTAATACTCAAAAATTTGAAGTTTGGAAATGAAAGTGGCCTTTTTTCCGGTTTAAATTTTTTGTATTGTTTTTACTCAAAACCCAATACGCAAGGAGTACCTGTGAGCAAACAGGAAACCTGAACCTCATGATTTTGCAAGTTATTGGAAAATTTGTACAAAATAGGTTCTCCTGAAATTGAACACCTGATTTGACAGTTTCACTAATTCCAGTTCACTCTAGAGAGGAAGGCCAAGGCCCGTGGCCAAGCAGACAGATGAGCCAGTTAAGTTACTCAGTAAGACAACTATTTAGCGGAGACTAACGCTGGGAGGGAAACCTAAGGAGTCATGTGCATATCCAAACAGGTCGCCACAGAGTAAAGAAATCCCCTTAAGTCACTTTCGGCTTCATTAGCACATGAAAATAGGGTAATTAAACATTCTTCAGCCTTCCGTCAAGTGCCAAAATCAATCATTCATGGAAATTAAGTTTTGATAAGAGGTGTTTAAACATTGTCAAAGACTTCTTGAATGTGTCACTCTTTCAGCATGAAAAAGATTGCAGTCAGGGCTTAACCGTACAAAGGCCCTTGAGCAGTAAAGGCCTCAGTCCTGTGGCAAACTTACTACAGTATCAGAGGCAAGTACCAGAAGAGGAAATCTAGCCAAGAGTTTCTGTAGTAGATTTATTTTGAGGAATGTTGTCCCCAATACATCCTTTTAACAGCTGTTTTTATGAGTTCATAATGCTACCTTGTGAATTAAATGTCTACTCAAAGGACAGGTTATTTTATGAGGACAGTACATCTACTCACAGTGGTAAAATGTATAATCTGGAAGTGGATATAATTTTTGATGACCCTAACATTTTAAAGTGCCTTGTGTCATCCTCTCAATACCATCAGTATCTACCCTCAAAAAACTCAGCCAGATTTTGTTTCCAAGATTTTAAAAACAAAGGCAATACTAACTTTTAAAGAAAGCAATAAGATTTCCCCACAAGCAAAACCTTCCCTTTTTTTCAGATCAGTTAACTTCTCAACTATAGGAAAACCAGAAAATACGCCATTATAAAGTCACCTGGCTCTTTTGTTCGACTATATTCTTTCAGATTGTAAATATTTGCAAGCCCTCAAAAATTTACTCAAGATATGCTTATCTTTGGTGCCACAAATATCAGTCTTTTAAACAATATGAGTCAACAGTTACATTCATTTATTGCCAACAAAAGGATTCTAAATCAAGGGGTCTCGATGAAAGATTAACAATGGGTTTCGTCATCTACGTTAACATACATGTTACTACCTTCTTTCCGTGTCTACCAGCTCAAGTTTACCATCTCCTGGTACAGAGGCACACGTTCCACCTGAGAATCTGGGAGGGTCCCTGAGTGGGAACTTTCTATCTGGCTGCTATCAAACACCACGAGAGAGAGGGCAGACTGCAGTCCCACTCCGACCCCTTTCCCTTTCCAGCTAGTTTAGACCCGTGGGAACCTTTAGTCTATCAGCAAACACATATTTTGTACTTTCAGGTATAGATTTCAGACAGAGGGGAGTGTTTCCCACAAAAACAAAATGCCTTTCTGCAAAACAGTCCACACATCCCACCCAAGGAAAGGCAAGCCATCCCTCCACCTGTCACCTCGCTCTCCGGAGAGAAAGCAAACCAATTAGAGCCACTTTGCTAGGACCAGGGCACACAGAGCTCTTTGCTCTGAGATCCCCTGTATACTCATCCCCAAACCGGGAAGCTCCAGGGGGAGAGTCTAGGGGGAGAGTCTGTGGTCTTTTCAGATGCTCTATGTTCCAAATAGACCATCTGCAAAATAAAACCTACCACCTGTGACTCGAGCGACTGCACAGGAAGAAACACACATGCTGTTTGGAGGATTTCTTCTCAAGTGGTCAAGACAAACAGTGAACTAATTATTGATGAGAGAAATCCCATTAATCTAGCTATAAAATAAGAAAGAAAATATATCAAAGACTATGGCTAGAAGTATTTTACCAGCCCTAAAGATGAGAAGCTAAACATAATTTTTTAAAATGTCTAAGAATAATAATAATAATAATAAAAAGTAGAACAGCAGGACCAGCATAGGGTATATGAATAAAATTAAACCAGCAGACTGTGGCGGGGCACTATTAGCACCCAATAAACCTACAGTCTCTAGGTGTTTGCAGAATATTAATAGGTACGGTGCCTACACAGAAACGCCTCCCTTTTCTTCTGTTCAGCTCTTTCCTTTCCTTTCCCATCCTGAGTTAACTAAATTATTTTAAAACTTCTTGCCTATAGGAAGCATTATACATAGAAGTTTGCATCTGACGACTTGCGGGGAAAGAAGCTGATGTGGGCCTGTGATCCTGGCATTGTCGCTAAAGCCTCCTTTTGCTCTAGAAAGTGTCCCATTTTAAGCAATAACTCAAATGGTAACTATTCATCAGTATGCATGATGAGTGAATAAATAAGTGGGCAACTATCCTTAGTTTCAAGTATATGTTCCTACATATAACTGCAAGTGTATTCTCCGATGAACCACATTTTGGTCTCTACTAAATGAGAATATATTAACTAGCATTAAAAATAATGAAAATTAGCCACAAAACTAATATCATTACATTGAAAAATATATAAATTCTGTTTAATACTACAAAAGAGACTGGTCAGTTCTGCTTCTTTGCCCTTGGCTACACATTGCTAAGGAACTTGGCTAAATAAAATCTAAAAGAGAAAGGCTGGGGATTTAGCGCGGTGCCACTGTGCCTACCTTGCAAACTCAAGGATCCCTGGGGCCACAAAAAACAACAATGAAAACAACAAAACAGAGAAGGACTGTGACTTGAGGAAACCCAGGACCGTGGACAGTGGATTATGCTTTCTCCAGGTATACAAAGGTTCAGAAACCACGGCTTGAAAGTTTCTGTATGACATGGATTGAAAGCCTTAAATAACATTTCTTCTAGTAGACAAAAGCAGTATGTTTATGGAACAACAGATAAATTCACATTTGACACATAATCCTAAGTGGTTTTTTTATGTTTGTACAATGCACATTATATTTTAAAAGTCAAAGAGAGACATTTTCCTACATTGTAGCATTAAAATTCATTCCTAGTTTGATACATGGTGCTACACAAAAATTTAAAAACAACAACAAAAAATCCCAAAGCAAAATAAAAAAAAATTCATTCCTACGACATACCTTAAGAAAGACAAAAGAACTAAAAATATTCCAATGAATGAAACAATGACAGTACTAGTTTTAACTATCTGCCCAAAATAACCAGGTTACAAAGTACCAGATTACCAGCTCTAATCACCACCGATGTCACCATTATCTACCCATTTCCCTGGAGAATCAGCAAGATACATGTTTCTAAGCAATTCTCTCAGAAGTTAAACATTAAATTAAAAAATTAAAACGCCACTCCGGACCTTGTAATGACCTGAAGGCGTGTTAGGAGCAGCAGAGGTTAGAGGGGCAGTTCTCAAGTGACACCTATTGTTCTATCTCTGCTCGGAGACAAAAGGAGAAGAGAAAGCCATTACCTGGCTTTCCCCTGCATCTCAATCCAAACGCCATCGCCCAACACTCTTCAGCGCGGTGTAACTTGCTTTCAAAATACGTTTGACTTAAAAATTCAAGCAAGGAAGTTCAGGTCTGTCCAAAGCAACAGCAGATCTGAAGTTAGTTTGGTCAACATACAAAGTGTTTTGATGAATATCCAAAATATAACATAGAAAAAAAAAACACTAGATGAATAGTTCCAGCTTGAAATTCTGTTAAGTCATTGTACAATGTTCTCCGCACTTTGTTAAGCATGAAAGACCCACATGGAGAAGGAGACCAGGAGGAACCAAGATCAGCGAAGAGCTCTCAGGGGCGTACACTTGGATCTCCAGCACAACTGGCTAACGAACTAACCTACTAACGCACAGAACCAAAACAGTTTTGGGGAAGATACTCAGGAACTTCATTCTACCAGATGTTAAGACATGAAACAAATCACTCCCCTCAAGTGGTGCAGAAATGCATAAGTAAACCAGCAAAAAGAGAGAAGACTGGAAAGGGTATATGAAACTGATGAATGATGTAGGGAGCATTTTATTTACTTACTTATTTGTTTATCATTTTTGGTTTTTTGTATTAGATAGGGTCTTGTTATGTAGTTTAGGCTGAACTTGACCTCATGGAGATCCTCCTGCCTCAGGTTCCCAAGTGCTGGGATTATAGGTGTGTGTCATCATGCCTAGCTCAAGGAGGGAGCATTTTATAAGTGTAAGGGAAGGATGACCTATTATAATAAATAGTACTTGGACAATTAGATACTAATTTGGGAGGAAAAAATAGCTTTCTACTTTCTAGCAAATAAAAGTACACTTTAGGTGAATTAAAGAAAAATCAAACTTTTATAAAACTTTTAGAAGAAAATAAACACCCATAACCCTTATGTTATATCATCCACAATATTAGAATAAGGAAAAATTTCTTAAAAGACAAGAAACACGAATTCTAAAAGAAAAGAAACATCAATGTATTTCACTATCAAAACTAAAGCTTGTTTTGTTTTGTTTGTGGTACTAGGGATAGAACTGAACCTAGGGCCTTCGCACTGAGCCACATCCCCAGCTTCTCTTGATTTTTATCATTATTTTTTACTTAGAGATGGTCTTTTGAAGTCTCTAAACTGCCTAGGCTGGGCTTAGACTCGAGATCCTCTTGCCTCAGCCACCCAGAATGCTGAGATTGCAGACCTGCCCCACCAGCCTCATCCAGCTAATTTCTGTAGTTTTAAGACACCATAATCAATGCAGTTTAACCAAAGATTAGGAAAATATTTTTTCACAGCAAACCTGCCAGTAAGGTTTTAGAACCCAGAATAACAAATCAGCGATAAAACCAAATCTTCCAATATAAAAGCAACCGAAGGAGAAGTATAAGGAACTCACAACAGAAGATCCAACAAACTCAGAAAAGATGCTCAGTTTCACTAGCAATCAGGAAAATACAATTTAAAAAATAAATCACCATTTCACAGCCATCTGATGTGGAAGAACATTCAGAAGCTTTACTATACCAAGAGCTAGTGATAACAGGAATTTATATACCATAGCATTATAAGTTAATGCAATTTCTTTGGAAAGTAATTTGGTGATATTTGTCAAAGTTGAACAGGGGCATTTTCTATAGTCCCACAAGTCCATGTCTGTGTGCTGTCTTAAAGAGATTTAATTCTTCCTGTCCCACCTCTGAGACATCCACAGCAGCCTCATTTGCTATAACAAATATTACCAATAGAGAAACAATGGCTTGTCCACTGATGAAATACCACAGTCTCGATAATGGAATAGACCAAAGCAACACATGCCAGCACGTATGTATGCTGGAAAATCATGTTTAGTTAAAAATAATACATGTATACAATCCAATGCAGTCTGTCAGATTTTTCAAAACAAGTGCAATGCTCTGAACTTATAAACATAGCACATAAACATAACAAAAATCCTAAAAACCATGCCCGGAAATAACTTTGGTGAGGGAAGAAGGGAAAAAGAGATGGAAAGAGTATGAGGAAGCTTTAACATAAAACATGTGTATTTTAAAAATCGATAGCAGCGATGGCTCTGATGGTCCAGAAGAGGTGCCATACGTGTACCAGAGATAAGAGCTGATGTCAGTGTTCTGCATACTTTTTGGGATAGTTAAAATACACTGGGAAATGAACGTCACCCTACTTTAAAAATGACAGGAGTTAAACACGCTCCTCTTATTAAACTCTTATTAACTCCTCTATTAAACTTATTAAGCTGGCCCCACTTGTTGGTCCGTATTGAGTCCATCCCTGCTGTGCACAAGGAGGGCCACATCACTGAGGGCAGAGGACAGAGGGCCAGGGGCCCCCACCACAGGTCCTAAGTGCGCTTGGCTGAATGAAGGTTTCTGAGGGCACGCAGGCTACTCTAGATATGTGGGGCGCACAGCACTGTAGGCAGGCCTGGGACAGGGGTCGCAGGGGAGACCTCCACTTCCGGGTGGCGAAGTGTCTGAAAAGAAACGGGGTCACCTATTGACTTTAGGCACCAGATTCTCTGTTCTGAGGTACAGTGTGCTCCACCTAGTCACAAATGTTGTAGTAATAAGCGAGCAGAAGCTGCCAGAAGCTGATCCCTTGTTCTGGTTCAATGTAGAAAGAATTAGGCATCACTTTTACATATATACTGTGTTCTAATTATTCACAATGTACGATAACATTTTACAAAATGAATTAGTTACAAAACACTGATTGACTCTCAGTTGTCAGATGTGAATAAATACTACATGTAATCCTTTCTTTCAAGCCATAATCCTCAAAATTTAAAGGAAAAGGTATATTTAAAAAAAAAAAAAAAGAATTCCAAAGTAAAACTACAGCCAGGCTGATTGTGATAATTAAATAAGAGGGAAGAATGTTACCAGCCAAGCGTAACAATAAAACACGGACCTTTATTTGTTTGTTTGTTTTGCAGTGTTGGTGTTGGGGGTGGGGTCGTCCGCATGCGAGGCAAGTGCTCTTCCGTGTAACTAGGCCAGCAAGCCAAAAGTCACCTTTTGATAAAAATCCACTCAGTCTTTAGGCTGACAGACAGATGTGAAAAAAGGGAATAAAATCTTCAGAAAACTTTGGAATTCATGTCATTTTATTTTAAACTAAGGAGATCAGGTTCTCTGAGTCTGACTGAGGAAGAAATTGAGACTAGCAATCCCCAGAGAAGTTACAAATCTTAGTAAAGTAAAAATAAGCTGTCAAATGCATAAAAGGAACCAAGTAAATACATTTGACTTAGGGGTTTATTTACTATCTATAGATTTCCTATGAACCAAAATGATGTACCTATTAGATTAGTTTACGTTAGGGACAGAAAATACTCATCAAACATAGAGTGTTCTTAAGTATTTTAAAGTGTACCTATTATATTTAAAGTATCCTTTAGACAAAAAAAAAATTTAAAAGACCTAATATTTAAACACAAACTTTCAGTTTGATGGGCCTTGAATAAAATACAGATATTTTAAGTGTGAAATCCTGCGAAAAGCAGCTAACTTAGTCTGTAAAAATAAACTTATTAGAAAGACACAAGAAACACATTGAATTTGTAATAAAGATACTTAAGCAGTTACATAGTCAAGCCCCTGGCATTTTGTTTATTCATATATTAATATAAAATAGAAATCAGCCAAACATACAGATTTCTAATAGGATATTTTAAACTCTAACCAGATTATTTTTAATTCTGCTTGAGGGTACGACACCATTTTACAAAGTGAATTAGTTACAAAACATTGACTCTCAATTGTCGGATGTGAATAAATACTACATGTAATCTTTTCTTTCAAGCCATGATCCTCATTATTACGAAAGCTTAAACTCTTCCAGTCAGAGGAAACAAAATAATTTTCTTCTGCAATGGTAATATTTAACACATATGCTTTTGTTCATATATTATCCACAGACTGTATTAGAATTTATAGAACCATATTTAAAATTTTATTAGGGAAAACCCCACATATATTTTACTTAGGCAACCGTTGAAAGACATTTTGCTTGGTGTACAAAGACTCTACTACTTATAAAAGCAACTCTGTTTATAGAACTCTTTAAAAGTTATAAGCAAATGTAGCTAAAATCTTGAGAGAAAAATCTCCTTCAACTTAATGTATATTTCTGAAGGGCAAGAGACATATTAATATTTAACTTCCAAACAATAAAATATTACTATAATAAGGTATATGTTTCTTCTTCTCAATAGATACCCATGGCAAAGCCCAGAGATCCCTCTTTTTGTTTTCCAACTGTGCTAATTTACAATGCCTCCAAATGATGTTATAATTTCCAATAGGAAAAGGGATACTTTAAAATCCCTTTTACAGTGACTGGGAATACCAGCTGCCTGAGGACAAACTCTCCAATTTATTTCCTTGAAAAAAGGCTTACAGCTGGGCATGGTGGGGTAATCCTGAAATACCAGCACTCTGGGAAGCTGAGGCAGAAGACTACAAATTCTAGGCAAGCCTAGGAATTTAATGACTTCACTAGACCTCGTCTCTAAAATAAAATAAAATAAAAGGGCTGCGTTGTAGCTCTATATAAAGGGCTCCGCTGGATCCCCAATACCATAAACCAAAACCAAAAAATGGCCTAGGACTGTACGGATAGCAGAATTTGAGGAACATCACTTCCAACCAGCTAAGGAGGAGATAAGACTGGACTGATTCTTAAATATATAATGAGACTCAAGTGCAATCATCAAATAATCAGTAATTTTGTTGAGAAAGGATTCAAAATACCTTAACAATTAAGCAGATATCCCACTATTAGACAAAGAGATTAAACTGAGATAAATGATTTTTTAAAAATATTGTCATCCTGGCCTTGCCTTTCAGGCCTCCCACGATATATGAAGAAGCCCAAGAACAATTACACAGCAAGGAAAAGCTACTTAGTGCAAAACAACAAATACTACTAGTAAAAGAATTTTCTGAAAAGAGAGTGCAACTCTCCCCAGTGCCTTGCATTTATGGAAGTCTTTTTATTTATGATTGCTGAGTTTCTTGTCTTCCTCTCAGCATCCACTGTAGTACACACTCAGCACACATTTATCATTGAAGTCACACATCCATTTAGAAGATACTTACTGCTGAGAACTCCATCAGCCTCTAAGTATATAAATAGACTCATACTAAGATAAAATAGACTCATACAGCTCAGAAAGAAGCAATAGGTTTCGGAAGGGCAGCATTGTTAATATACACAATAAACCCATCTCATGGTGATGTAAATCCAAGTTAGGAGCCTGTCCCTTTGGCAGAAACGGTATACCGTCTTTCATTTGTATGGGCAATGGGATGGGAGCCCTCTCTGTGGAAAGGAGGTGTGCTATTAGCCCTGTCTGCTCCTCAGAGCGGTTATCACTAAAAAATGAAAAAGACACAGGAGGCTGAGGACCGAAAGAGGACAGGATCCCACGAAGACCCACCTCACTCTGTAATATTTCCTTCCCATTTTTTAAAACTTAGCTAAACCAGTCAAGAGGTATGACAGGATGACAGGTTCTTCTTCCACAGAGTCTGAAGTTCATCAAGAGCTGAACTGATTTCTAAATGGGGTTGAAAACTATAGTCTAAAGTGTTAAGATCTTTGGCAGGGAGAAGTTGAATCCCAGAGAAAATGTGTTAACTGTTAGACTCTTTCCAAAGTCTAGGAAACAGATCATTTACAATGACATCTTTTATTCACAGTACAGAGTTTAGAACGGCTTATACCATAAGAATTAAGAACTGGCGATATGAGAGGATCCTGTTTCATATTTTGTCTTAATGTTGCATATTCAATGTACAAAAGCCCAATTATAACTTTTACTGCACAAAACAAATCAATGATTATCACAGCTATCTGACAATTACAGAGAATTTGTGCTTGTACTTCAGGGTCCAAGAAGTTTAGGAACATTAAACAGATGAACTTAGGCATGTTTAAAATTATATTTAGGTGAAGAGTCACTTAAGCATATTCTTTGTAACTCTCAGGTTATAAGAAAAAGTTGTGTCATCTGGTCAGGACTATGCTATACTTCAGGAGTTTCACCCTGTCTTATTGTCTCTTTAAAATCAGGAAATAATTTTAAAACAGAATTTCATAAAATCAGAAAGAATTCAAGCTTGAAGAGGAAAGATGTCGTGGAGTGAGAATTGTAGCCTATTGAAAACTTTTTCAACACGGAGCAAGGAAATGGTGCCACTTGTAAATCCCGGGAACAAATGTTTCTCTGCATTTTTGCACCACAATGGTAAAAACATCATATTTTAATTTCAGGCCTTATAAACTAAAGATGTCCCCCCCCCGAATTAACTACATTTATTATTTTGGATCAGAGTTTGTGGCTGACAACATCTGTTAGAAACTTCGTTGTTCTTAATTAAAGTACCAAGTCTAGTTGATGAAAAAAGTAATTCAAAGGGGGATGTAATACTGTGAAAATAACCAAATAATTCCCCTCCACAAGTATTCTCTCTGGGAGAAAGAAGTTCTCAATGGGGGCAGAGCTTCTCCGGCATCTGCATCAGGCATCTACTGAGCGATTCCTCTGCTTCTCACTGTGTTTTGTTATGTTACAGCTACACATTTTAAGTAATCGTCTTCTGAAGCCCTTTTCCTCTGCTTCACTCTAGCAATGACTGCTAAGTAAAAACATCTACAGTTCAGACTTATTCCTTTTGCTCTCCACTCTCGTTTTAAAATTGTTCCCCTTTACTATAGGTATCAAAATATTTAAAATTTTTTAAGGCAAGAGAAAAACAACAACAACAACAACAACAATAAAAAACCATCTGAACAAGCCCTATGGGAAACCTTTCTCGGAGTGCAGATTGCAAATCCCCGAGCCCATCCGGGTTGTGCAAACGAGGCAATGGGTGACCTCGGCGCAAAGTGACATTGCCAAGTAGGTGCCGGTAGCTGGCACCTGCTCGGGTCCTCTTCCGCTAAGCCTGGCCCGCGCACCGGCTGCGAACCGAGGACCTAAAGCCAGGTGGGCAGGAGATGCGGGGAGACGAGGTGACCCGAAGCCCAGCTCGTCATCCTCAGCTCCAGAGCGGGCTCCTCTGGACTCAGAATCCGGCAGCGAGCTGGGCAGGGCGAGTGGCTGGGAAAGGCGCGCGGGACTCCGCCCGCTCCTCCGCCCGCGCCTGCTGTCCCCCAGCCAGACCCTCCGCGCGGGAATCCGCTCCAGGACGGCCGGGCTTCGGAAAGCACGGGACCGATGGTCCCGCAAGGGTTTCCCTGCGGCCGGCCCACACGACCCACTTCCCGCGGCGCCCGAACCTCGAGACCGAGTGGCGCGCCCCGAACTGTCCGGGGTCCTCTTGGCCTGAAGTTAAGGCCCCACATCTCAGCCCGTGCAAATGAACGCCACGCAGGGCAGGCCTCGTCCTCCCGCCTCCCCGGGACCGACCCGAAGGAGAGAGGGCCGAGTTTGGGCAGAAGGTGCCGGCTCCGTCACGGTCACACCTCCTCGCGCGGCCGGGGCTCGATCGTCGCTCGCGGCAGGGCTGCTGGGTTTTCTTAATTACGCAATTTGGGCTGACGCCGTCCAATGGAGAGCCGCGGGCTCCGCACTCGCCGAGCTCGGGGGTCCGCGGGAACGCGCCTTCCCCGGACGCCCGCGCCGCGCGGCGCCGCCTTACCTGGGCCCAGCCTCCCGCGGCGTCCCCGGGCTCCCCTCCCGCGGCCCGGCGCCTGCATCCTCGCTCTCCTCTCCTTCCCGTTTCGAAAATTCGGACAAGCTCTAAAGATTGCGTTAAAAATAAACTGCACCCTTCTCGGCGTATAGTTTACCCTCACCAGTGGGCGACACGGAAATCTTGCAACAGACCGCAGCGGTCAGTGTCTCTCTTTCTAGTGCAATTTAAAATACTGACCAGGGAGCCGGCTAACGTCGCCAGTGTGCAGACGAGGAAAGAGCAGAGCCCCGCATCAGTCCTCGTTTACTATCTCATCATGGGCGTTATCCTCCTTACTAAAATGTTAGCCCTGGTTTTTTTTTTTTTTTTTTTTTTCTTTCCACTGTCGTCTTGACTCTTTGAAAACCTGAGAGCTAAAGTAGCAAAAGTAAGGTTTTAAAGACTTTCTGACCCCCCTTTTCCTCGCGGTCCTAAGCGGCACACCTGCGCGGCCCAGTCCTTCCCAGGTCGTCAAGCGGCCAAGTGACGGCCTCGAAAAGAAGCAACTTTAGGGAAGCAAAAGGAGCCGGCTCCGGAGACCTCTGTCCGGGGAGCTACAATCAGTGTCTGGTTACACAAACACACCTAGGGGCAGGTTGAAGTGTGACCAGGGATGGGGAGGGGGTCGCCTGCCCAGAGGTGGCTCAAACCAGTTCTCCTCTTGTTACTTAGCGTAGAAAAGCGAGCTTTGGTTTCGTGGTGGGAACTGGGGGCGGGGGTCAAGACCGAAATGCCACATTTAAGCTCCTCGAAATCTTGGAGAAGGCAAAACCTAAACTGCAATTAGGACTTCGGTTCTGTCAAATTAGGGTACTAATTTGAAGGCGCTCTAGTAGAAAAAAAAAATATCAGCGTTGTTTTGGAATATTGTACAAGAAGGATTGACACGTGTATCTGTCTGTCTGCCTAGTTTGGACCAACTGGAAACAAACGCGGCCACGGCGAGACCCTTCCGGTCGTGTCTGGGGACCAAGTTTCAGACTCTCCAAACCATCACTTTTCCTGGCTACTTGTCCAGCAAATAAAACTGAGAACCCTTGCTTCCTGGGCCCAGTGATAGCACGGTTGAAAAGAAAAGCTCTTTGTGCACAGCGCCCGCAGCTCCCGAGCTCCGAAGATCAGGCTGTCACCGTGCACCGGCCACGAGAACCTGAAGCGCAGCAAGTCGCAGGGCCCCGGGCCCCACGCGTGCGACCGCTCAGTCCAGAATCGCCCCAGAGCTGAGCGGCCGGCTCGCCGGGCCCGGCTCGGCGCGCCCCGGGATTGGGCAGCCGCGCCACGTGACCTGCGCGGCGCCCGCCTGCCCCGCCCCTCTCCCCGCGCCAGCTTCCAGCAGGCTGCAGCTCGGCCTCGCGCCAACTTTCCCTTTCTGCGCCCGGGCTTCCCGCACCTGAACGATGGCGGCGCCTCTTTTTAAGGACTTTGAGGCAAACAGTACGAAAGGGAGACGTTCTAAAGAAGTCAAAATTGCACGTTTCCTGGGCGGGGGTAGGGGGGAGAGAAGCCTGGAAGGTTTGGGTACGAGTTGGCCCTGGTTGCTTTTAAACTACCTTGCATGAGCACAGAACTCACTGCGAAGTGTTGGGGATCACAGGATCACCACAAGTAAAAAGCAGCTGGGCTACGCTCTTGGAGCCCTGCTTTATTTTGGAGGGGCAGAGTTCTTCAGGTAGTCTATTAAAGTAGATAATTAAGCGAGGTGTGGTGGTACAGGCCTATCCGTCATCCCAGCATTCTGGGAGGCTGAGGCAGGAGGATGGCAAGTTCAAACCCAGCTTGGGTTTAGTGACTTCATCAGCTCCTGTTACAAAAAACAAAACATCCCCCGCCCCATACGCGTTCATATACTGGGAATGCAGCTCAATACAAAAGCCTTGGATTCAATCCCCAGTACCTAAAGAAATACATACATGAGTTAAGAGCCAGTACAGCTGGCTGATTGTTAGCCAACCTTCTAAACAGTGCTCTTTTAAAATAACAAATGGAGGACCACTTCCTTTTCACCTCGAAGGCCTAGATAACTTGTTAGAGTGAGTTTAGCAATGTGCCTTGGAGCAACTGTGTGGTAGCTCTGCAAGGAGCTCCTGTGCTAGGTGAAACCTAACTCTGGAATGTGTACCTGTGCACTTAGCTACCGTGCTCACCGGTTACCTATTACTCAGCTAGGAACTATCTAAAACATTCTTCTATCATCCTAGATAATCTCAACATTTGAAAGAAACATCCCAGATCACTAATGTGAGCTTAACCCATGAATTTATTCCGTTATTTTTATAGCAGTCATTTTGCATTTTACACATTTTCCCGTTGTCTGACCTGTTGAGATTCTGGGGCAGGGCCGGGTGTTCTGGGACATAAGGTGCACGTGTAAACCAGTCACAGTTTTTACATATAGTACCTCGTGATGATTCTTGTAACAGTTCAGGGCATGTTCCAACACTGGATTTAAAAAGAACAAAACAAAACAAAACAAAATACTTCCCCTCTGAAAAGATGTCTCTACCAATTGATAGCAAAGTGACCTGTAGTAAGTTGTTCAACATCTAAGTCCTGCTTTTTGTTTTTTGTTGTTTGTTTTCTTATTGGTATATTTTGAAGAGTTAGAGAAAACCGGGCAGCCTATGTATTGCTTTAATTCTTGCTACTCAGGAAGCTGAGGCAGGAGGACCGCAAGATTGAGGCCAGTCTGGATAACTTAGTGGAGACCCTGTCTCAAAAATATAAATAAGTAGGGCTGGGGATGTAGCTCAGAAGCAGTGTTCTGTTTTAAATCCCCTGTGGCGAAAAATAAATAAATATAAAAAATTTTAAAACGTGCAGAGAATGTAGCTCAGTGATCAATCCCCAGCTTGAGACTGGGGTGAAACAGGTAGATTGTGACAGTTACCAAGCTCAGTTCCTGGCACAGAGAAGTGTTCAGCGAGCTATTGTTACTGGAATTAAACAAGTTACATCTCTTCCTAGTTGTAGTTTTAAGTGACAGTCTAGTATTCTCTTTTTAAGGCTTTATTTTTATACAGATGTAGACTAGGGAGAAAGCAAAGCTCAAAAAGCAATTTGCTTCAATCATATGTTGTGACAGTTACTTCCACTAACTAATTACGGGTCATTTTGAAAGTATTTCCTCAAATTTGTTTTGAATATATAATATTGCCTTTGAATTTCTCTAACGTCTCCCATATACTTTTACAAAATGAAAGGGTATGGTCTTATCCCGCTAGTTATTCCACAACCAGACATGGTAACCCTTTTGTGGGAAGAGATTATTTTCTCCGGGAGGTTAGCCGAAAAATCCACCATAAAGTGAAGCCTAGAATAAGAACTAATTAAATATTTTTTAAAAAAGCATGTTCTTTTTCCTATCATATACAGTAGATAGATGAAATCATAATTTAAAACACAGCTGTGTTCTCAACCCTGCCTTTGGAAGTAAATGTGGATGTTTGAAATGAAAGTTGTTTTCTCTTTAAAATTAGTGTAACTATCATTTAGTAGAAAGAACACCTCTGTTCTAACCTCTCTCTCTCCTGAGCCCCGGCCTTGCTTCCGCACATGGCGTTAGAACGAGTCGGGTCTGCATGGAGTGAGCGCAGGGTCTCCTCCGTCCTCTTGTAGGCGTTCTGACGCTCACTTTGGTACTGCAAACCTGGGCGTCATCTCATCCGTCTTCAGCTTTTCGAGTTTCTGTTGCTCTGCTTGGTCAGTTGCCAAGTCTTGTGATTTAACCTAACCACGCCTCGGTGTGTCCTTGCTTCTTGCCTCTGCTTGCTCCTTGCCTTGCTTTCTGGTTTCCTGCTCCCGCAGCCTCTGCATGGTTAGGGTCTGCTGTTATCATTCCGTTCAGATCCTTTCCCTGAGTAATTTATCAAAAAAACAGATCTGAATGCACCAGTTACCGTTAAAGGCTTCCCATTATTCACCAGATAAAAATCTAATCTGTTCCCTACAGTAGTAGCTCTATCCAGCTTTCCCTCCTCCTGTTTCTGGTCCTGATTTAACATCCAACCACATTTTTCTGTGTATTCTACGCTCCTGTGGGCCAGCCAGTGCAGCAGAGTGAGGTGAGTAAACTTAATGCGTGAGCGCATTTTTGCAGACACTAGGAGAGAAATGCGAGATGGCTCGATCAGGGTTGACTTCATAGAAAAAAGGGACATTGGAGCAAAGACACGAACGAAGGCGAGACAGTGAGCTATGTGGATGAGGAGAGGACATCTAGGCCAAGGCCTCAGCTGGTGGAGGGGAGTGTCCTTCCCACATCAAGTAGAGAAGATGAGAAAGCAGCAAGAGTACCAACTGATCACAGTCCCAAAGTCTGAAATATTCCAGAATTCAAAACTTTTTAAAGTATAGGCCTGAGGTGTAGAAAATTCCACATCTGATCTCATGTGATGATATCTTCCTGTCAAAATGTAGCCACATTAGAAATATTGCAGAAGAATTACCTTCAGATTGTGTGCATGAGATATAAAGATACATCAATCAATTTTGTGTTTAGATTTTGGTTGCATCCCCAAGACAACTTTATTTAGTATGTGCAAATATACCCAAATCCAAACCTCAGACAAGAGATACTCAACTCTAGCATGCGATGAGGAGAGCAAGAAAGCTGGTGTGAGTGTGCTTCTGGGCTGCCCACACCAGCCATTGTGGTAAACTGGGGCTTGGTTTGCATTAAACAGGACTTGGTTCCTTGGGACTAGTTACTAAGTTCCCCATAACCGTCTTGTCTAGACGCTGGGTCTCTAATCACGTGCTGCTGCCTTCTGTTTGAATTATACCCCCTTTCCCACTGAACTGTGACTCCATAACCCTTCATGAATGTTTCTAGTACTGTTAATTGCTGTGTTACCTAAAAGCTTAGTTCTGGAGGAAGGCTTTTGGTGTGTTCATCTTTTTATCCCTTTAATGGCCCGCTATAGGTAGTACCTGCAGTGTTTTACTGCTGGTGGAAAATTCATAGGTTGTTCTCTACAGATTTCCTGTTTTTCAAGTGAGAAGTAGTACCTGTAGCAGCCAATCAAAAACTCAGTGGATGAATATTAGTGTTCATTTGTAGAGTGCCTACATTCGTCACATATTGTGCATGGTTGTGAATTCTTCAGACAACTCTACAGGAGGTTTTCATTGTACCTGTTTTACGGAAGAGAAAGTGAGGTTGAGGATGTTAAATAACTACCTAAAGCCATGCAAATACTGAAGAGCTGAGCTGGGTCTCACACTCTGTTTAACCCAGTGCCACTCTGTGCTCTTCACTGTTTAGGTTTCCTTATGAGGCTGAATGAAGGAAGTGGAAGGGATTTATCTTGGTTTTGTTTCTTGGATTTGACTTGTTTTGGGTTTTTGTGTTTTTCAGTTCTAGGAATTGAACTTAGGCATTGAACTCTAGGAATTGAGCTTGCCAGGCAGGTGCTGTGCCACTGAACTACTGAACTATGTCCTGGTCCCTTCTGGGGTTTTTTGTTTGTTTGTTTGTTTGTTTTGTTTTTTCAAGATAGGATCGTGCTTGTAGCTCAGCCTGGCCGTGAACTCACTATGTAGCCCAAGCTGCCCTCCTGCCTCAGCTTTCCAAGAGCTAGAATTGCAACTGCAGTGTCAGAGTACACTGGACTTCTTCATACCCCAAACAAAAATAAACAACTCATTTAACAATTCTATTAAGTCATTAAATATTTAATTAGTGCTGGGCCCAGAAATGTATTCCTGTAATCTCAGCACTCTAGGAGGCTGAGGGGGGAGGATCACAAATTTGAACCCTGCTTGAGCAATTTATCTCGTTTTGGAGACTCTCACATTATTTTTTTAAAGATCTAGGAAAGAGGGTCGTGGCATGGCCCTGGGTTGCCTGCCCAGTCATATCCATTGTGTACTTGGAGGTATCAGATACTTAGAATAAGCAAAACACAGATAGTTCTCTTCCTGTTAGAATTCATACCATGGCAGGGCCGGGGAGTTACCTCAGTGGTTCCGGCGCCTGTCTTGTAAGCACAAGGACCTGGGTTCGATCCCCGGTAACCACATACCTATACTGGGCATGGAGACTCACCCCAGCAGCAACCAGTACCACATACCACAGTGCCGGGCGTGGTGGCCATGCCTGTAATCCCAGCACTTGGGAGGCAGAGGCAGGAGGATTGCTGTGATGTGAGTTGGAGGCTGAGCTGAGGGCCAGCCTGAACCACAAAGCGAGACCCTGTCTCAAAAATCCTAAAAAGAAAAAAAAAAAAGAATTCATACCATGGCAGGGAAGCTCCACAGCTATAAGAGAAAGTCAAGGAAATGCAGCCAGTGCTGGAGGGAGGGAAGCAGACAGTGCCGATGAAGGGGATGTGGGGGTAGCTCCTCATCCAGCCTGAGAAGGCCGGATAGTAGGAGTGTATTTCTGGAAAGATCATTCCAAGTGGGATGAACCCCTGGTCCTGGGACCCTGAAACTCACGAAGTTAGGGAATATAACTAACTGTGAATGAAAGTATTTTCTGTAAACTTGCATAAAGTCATAGGAATTATATAAAAATCAAAAGAGCTAAGGAGCTAGCTCAGTGATGCTGCTGCCTGCCTTGCAAGCACAAGGTCATGTGTTTGATCCCCGATACCACCAAAAAAAAAAAAAAAAGAATCTTGTTATATGTCTTCTCCATTAATTTATTT
Source organism: Petromus typicus (assembly GCA_004026965.1). Lineage (NCBI taxonomy): Eukaryota > Metazoa > Chordata > Mammalia > Rodentia > Petromuridae > Petromus > Petromus typicus. The sequence continues at coordinate 38,194 of PVIR01004977.1, forward strand.
CTTATTTAGCTACCAGTGCTCTTTAATCAAATCTGGTTAGAATCTTTATGTCTAAAATTTAAAGCACCAACTTTTAGATTGTGTTTTTATATTTTTGGGGAGTTGTGTGACTCATTTGTAACGAGTCAATACAATATGTCTGTCTGAGGAGTTAATAAATACAAATACTATGAAATCTGAAATTTATTTTAATTAGTTTCATTGAAATCTGGGTGTATATTGCTGCATGGACTGGAGTTCGTTACAGAAGGCATTTTTTTAATTATCCTGAAATTTAATGTTTGCTCACTGTATTTCGCTTAGGAAACGATGAAAAGTGGTGTGACGGATGGAAGGAGCCAGGCTGAGAAAACAGGGACTCACGGTCAGAAAGTAGTGTTTTACTGCTAGCGGCAAATTCATAGGTTGTTCTCCACAGATTGCCTGTTTTTCAAGTAAGACTGTTGTATTTTCCCCCCTAATAAACAGATTTGACTTGATTTTCAAAATTAAAAATTTAAGGGATGAAAATAGTTGCTCAAGACAATTTGAAACTGATGCTGGTGGCAAAGGAGCAGTTGTTTTTAATAAGAAGATGATGGGAAAGATCAAAGAAGAGCAGGGATCAGGATGTGGGCGCGAGGGCTCTTTCTTGTGCCTGCTTCGGAGGGAGGTGAGAGATGGAGATTAGCAATGATGAAGCCCGTCCTGTGGCGTTCTCTGATCTAGCCACGGATGATGAGAGTCTCTCTGGATGCGCGTCAAAGAAAAGACACAGTTAAATGGGTAATAAAAGAAACCCCATGGCCCATAAAGACTAAGTGTTTTAAGTTTAAAATTTTCCCTACAAAAAAAGAAAGAAAAATAAAAAGTTTAGCTATCACAGTTCTCCTCTACAGCTTGTAAAACACGTTTCCCTCGGGGAGCACACACCGCAGGTCTTGGAGACAGACAGAGACATCAGACTGTGAGCAAGGACGTGCTCTGAGGTTTTACAAAGTACCCTAGTGAAGAAAGTATGCTGAAAAAGTCACAAAGTACTTTTTTATGTGAAGAACAAAAAGACATGAATTTTCCCCCCAATACCGGTACATTTTCTCCATCTGGTAAAGCAAAATAAAGCAGAGATATGTTGTCTCTCCTCCACCACAGAGAAGCACCACCATGGGTGCTGGGAGGTACCAGAGGGTGTAGCGCCACTGTCCCCTCCCCCCTCCCAAGCCGCCCTAACAGCGCATGTGCTACTTTTCTGAAGCTGTGGAACGTTTTTGACTTTTAACATAGAAACTTTTTGGTTAATAAAAATCACAAAATTAAGGGGATGTCATCATTACGTTGAAGGAAACCTTCGCCGTTTGCTAACTTCCTTCCAAAAGATTTTTGCCCTAATTACATTTTTGTTGGTGGTTTGAGAGGCCTGTACAACCCAAGGAAATGATTGCATTCTAATTGTGCCTTTCCTTTCCCAGGAGGTCTGTGTTCTTTCATGTCCACTAAACTCACTTGATACCTTGATTAATTGTTGTCCACTAGAGAGAGAGAGAGAGAAAGTCCTGTGAAATGGACGTAATGCTTTGTTTCTGCCTTTTTCTCCCTACAAAAATCAAAAAACGAGGGTACCCCTTCAGTCAGACACCAAGCTG
>PVIR01004977.1:39915-65946 GCA_004026965.1 Petromus typicus
CAGCAATCCTCCTGCCTCTGCCTCCCGAGTGCTGGGATTACAGGCGTGAGCCACCACGCCCGGCACTGGTATGTGGTACTGGTTGCCGCTGGGGTGAGTCTCCACACCCAGTATTGTTATGTGGTTACCGGGGATTGAACCCAGGTCCTTGCGCTTGCAAGACAGGCGCCGGAACCACTGAGCTATATCCCCGGCCCGACACCAAGCTGTTCTTGTCGAGGCCTCTGGTGTGCAGAGGAGGGCCTCTGGTGTGCAGAGGAGGGCCGCAGGTACCTGCGGTGGTTGGTGGTGGGGTGTTCCTGGAATTCCTGTGTCTCTGGGCTGGGACCCATAGCTTGCAACCAGTTTTGAAGAGATCTGTGACCTCCGTAAGTCAAGAGCCTTGACATACATGTAGACAGTTCGCTCTTGTCGCCACACTTGAGTTCTCTCTGGGCCAAAGTTGCTGGAAAGTACTGGTTTAGTATGAGCTCTTGATTTACTGACTTGCTCCACAATCTGTAGCTGCTGCAGGCGGCTGCCCTGGGACTGTCACCAGCCTGCTGGCCTCAGAGTTTGGTCTGCGCGTTCGCCCCCAGAGGATCGCACCGGGCGCTGGCTGCTGTTTTCAGAATGGCTGTCCAGGAGGCCCGACAGGCCGCGGGGGGCCTGTCCGTGGGGACCCTGGGTTCCTCTTCCCATCAGGAGCCTACAGGACAGCAGGGGGAGGAAGGGAATCCCTCTTTTGGGAGAGCTGGCAGTGAGGGTGCGTTTGCCAGGTCGGCTGGCCGTGCGGATGAAGTTTTTGAGCCTCACTCAGCCTGTCCTGCCAGCTGCCTTTGCAGGCAGTCGCCTTAGCGCTGTGGCGCGGGTCCTTCCGGGTCTGGGTCCCACACGGAAGCCGACGCTCAGGCTCCGCTCTTCGTGCTGTCTGTAGTCAGGGCTCTCTCCTGGATGTCAGCTTTTCTCCGGAACTTCCCTAAACTCCAACCTCCCGTTCTTATCAGCTGCTGACGCCCACAGTCCGGCACCTCTATGCGATGCTGTGGCTTTGTCTTGCAGAATCTGACCTTTCCTTAGGACCACCGTTGCTGCCACATGGACAGGCACCATCTCCCGCTCACCTGTGTTACTCTGGCAGCTTCTGACGCCATCTCCCCCCTGCTCCCCTGCAGGCTCTCCCGTACCACTGAAGGGAGGTTGGGCCCCCCTAGAGAACCCACCGTCTGTATCCTTTAATCCTTCAGGGTCCTGGGGGCCACACCGTATCTGACTTTCCCTTGCTTACTCTCTCTCCAGTGGAATGTCTAAAAGACCCTCCCTTTGGCCTGTTTAAAGCTTTGTGCCAACCCGTCCATTCCCCTCTGTGTACTTCGAACTTCCTGTTTTTCTTGCTTTCCTGTTTTTGCCCGATTGTTCCCTCCGCCTGCTTCACTGCTCCCAGACCGGCGTTGTTTGCCTCAGCTTTCTGCTCAAAATGTCATCTTCTAGAAGAAACCTTCCCTGTCCAAACCCAGCATTTCATTTCCATCCCTTTCTTTTTGCCCTTTCTCTTCTTTGTCTTTCCTATGGCACTGAACTTCTCATATAGTGAATTTTCCTTTTTCATCTCTTATTGCTTATTATTCACAAAAATATAAATAATCTAAATGAGGACAGGGACTTTAAAAAAACTGCTGTATCTTTCAGTGACTAGTACAGAAAGCACTTACTACATATTAATTTTATATTCAAAATCATTTGTTTTAATGAAATGAAGAAATAGGAGTAGCTTCACTATTTACCAACTCTGTATCCTTGGAGAAGTTATTTATGCTCTATGCCTCAATTTTATCATCTGTACAATGATAGCTATAAAGTTATCAATAGTAGTTAATTAAACATTTACAAAGTTAGCAAAAATGGCTAAATAAAGATGCTTTCAACATTAAGTGCATAAAGCCTAAGGCTCAGAGGGTGCAGGCAAGGCCAGAGGCAGAAGCCTTCTCCTCACCTGCCTGTCTTTTAGAAGTCATTTCTTTTTGTTGTTTTTATTTAAGGCTGTGGTGTCCAGTTTAAATCGTGATTTTGTTATTGAGTTTCCTTTGTTCAGTGGCTCTGAAGTTTGTGGAGAGAAAAGTGTTTAGAAGGTATGGAAAACCACCTTTGGTTTGGTTTGTGTCAGTCTTACTAACAACCCTCTGATCTCAACACTTTCAGGGAAAGGAGGAAGAGGAAGTTAGAGTCCTTGAGGGAGTGTGAGTTATTCTCCATATTGCTCCATTAGGAAAATTCTCCATCTTCTTCTTCCTCCTCTTCTTTTTCCTTCTTTGTCGCTTCCTCCCTTAAACAACATGTCTTTGCACAGTTCTGGAAGCTGAAGTCCAAGTTCAACGCATGAGCAGGTTTGGTTTCTCGTGAGGCCTTTCTCCTTAGCTCACAGACAGACAGTTGCCTTCTTACTGTGTCCTTACATGATTTTCCTTTGTGTGCACGTATACCTCTCATGTCTCTTTCTTTCCAGGGATTTTTTTTTTTGAGTGAGAGGGTCTTGCTCTGAACTTCAGGGTGGTTTTTGAACTTACTATATATCCCAGGCTGGTCTCAGATTTGCTGCTTGAGCCTCTCATGGGCAGGGATCACAGGTAGGTAACATCATAGGGCAGCGATGATGAACGTTTCAGTAATACAAACAGCCCACTGTACGACAGATTTGCACCAGTGCCGTGGAAGATTTCTATGGACTTAAAGGGATGGGTCTGCAGGGTACAAGGGGATCGGAGGTGGGGGCGTTTGACCTAAGCCACCACAGAATGGAAGAACTTGGTTTCCTTTCAGCTACCCAGTTTGAGTGTGGGTCCTAGGTTTCCCTAGGGAGGATATTGTTGTGAGTAACGGAGTGAGGTGGGGTGAACAATTTAGGGAAATTGAACAGAAGCTGCACTGTGTTTTTCCTCTCAGGCTTCACGAGTGTCTTTCGTCCCTCACCTGGCTTTGCCCAATGTCCGCTTTGATTGGACATTGCAGCTGCCCCACACAGCATATTGTCACTGTCTGACACACTGCCCCATGCCCGGCATGCTCACTCTAGGAGAGAAGTGGTTTGTCTGATTTAGCCACCTCTTCTGGGCCCCAGGGTCGGGTCAGACACACACACAGTCACTGTCAAGGTCTTGTTAACATAATTCCTCATGCTGAGCTTGTTTAATTCTGTGGAGCAGCCCCTGACGATAGTTGAGCAGTCTCCAGAAATGCATCTACTCTTGTTCTCCCAAAGGCCTCTGAAGTAGGTGTCATTATAATCCCACTGTACAAAGAAAGCAAAGCCCTGTGAGGTTAAACAACTTATCTGGCTTGTAGGGCAGCTGATAAATGGTGCCAGCTCAGCCTGGTCCCTGAAGGGGAGACCAGGGAGTACAGCTGCCGCGCCCCCCCATTCCTCTTCCTCCTAGGTGGGGTGTGGCCTCCATCTGTCCCCAACCATAGCGAGCTCTGGCCTCCTTAAGACCCATCAGCCCAGGAGGTCTGGCAGAAGGCTCTTAAGTGCCAGACCCCTTCATCCCTCAAGGCCCTGGGCATCCAAACAGTAGCAGCCCTCAGGACGAGAGTGATCCACTCAGGGGAGAAAGACCAGGATCTCAGGGCTTCCTCCGAGGCTTGGACACTCTCTGGGAGGACCCCGGCCAAGCAACGCTGTCTGTAAGGAAACTAGAAACCCAGAATCCGACTGCAACTCTGGGGACCCTTCCTGCAGTGGGATTAAGGCCAGCAGGTTTTCCAGAGTGCCAGGGCGAGCCGCAGCGCTGGTGGGAGCTCAGTAGCAGAGCTGGACCTGCACGGTGCCGCCTCGGTCTTCTCACTCTCATTTTCCTGCTTAAAAAAGAAAAAAAAAAAAAAGGAAGAATGCATTCAAGTGGAGCGGTTGTGCTCGGGCCTGCTTTTCTTCTCCGTCCTTTTGGAGGTCCTGGGAACGTGGAATCGAATCTCCTGCCCTCCCTCGCGGCTCAGCCCTGGGCTCGAGGCCCTGCCCAGGGAAGGGGTGTGAGTGGCCCAGTGTCCTTGGGAATCTCTCAGTCCATCCACAGACGCGTCCACGGGCAATAAAGACTGTGCTGTAGTTACACACGTCAGATCTTTCTGTCTTTAGGTGTTTCAGAAAATAATAATCATTCCTACCCTGATTAGTAAATGAAAGAGAGTTCATTTGTCCAGCACCTCCAGGTAGAGGCAGGAGGGAAAAAACCCACGGAAAGTATGCTCATTTTCTTTGTGTTACCAGGGATGGAACTCACCATTTTGTGCTTGCAGGGCTGGCAGCACTGAGCTACATCTCCAGCCCAGTATGTTCATTTTCTACGTCTTGTTTGTAAGCCCTATATTCTCAATTACAAATCAGAGCTCATCGTACTTGTCCAAAAGTGTAGCAGTGTGCTTATTTCTCAACCAATATGTATTCAGTTTCTTTCCCAGAGAAGGTTAATATGGAATCTCTAAAACAAAACAAGAAACCCAGCTGTCGTGTGTGTGTGTGTGTGTCTGTGTTTGTGTGTGTGTCTTAGTTACCGAGTCTTGTACCCTTGGTCAAGTTTGTTTTTAAAGGAAGACTTATTTTAAAGTAGATTTTGGAGTCAAAAGTAATTGAGATGTTTGGCAACTTAATGGTAAAATATAATAGTGTGCTGAGGATAGAGACCAGAATTTGGTTCTATTTCTTGCACCATTACTCACTCACTTGATGTGGCCACTGACAAGTCGCTTCACTGTCCTGGGCCTCAGGCTCTCTCTCTCGGTAACAAGGGGATCATTTTTGCCCTGGACCTGGCTCCGGAGGGTGTTGTAAGGGTTAATGAGATACGTGGGGCGTGCTTTGATTCTAGGGAGAATGACCCTGTACAAATAAAACATGATTATATCTCAGATTCATCTTTGATTCATCGGAATAAATGGGCCTTCCTTTTATGAACTCTCCTCCTGTTAAATTTTCAATTGCGTTATTTGGTTTTAAAATTCTATCTTGGGCATTCTGTAGCTTAACCTTCTGTTTAAAAATCTTGGACAAGATATGTCATGATATTAAAGGAGAACTACTATTTGTTCACAGATACTAAACGATTTGTTTTATACACTGTGGTGTTCAGTGTATATATTCAACAAGAGTTTACTGACATCTGTCTTCTGGGGGCCTTGAAGCAAGCAGAGAGTGCCCACTGGCCCATTTTCTGTGCCTCTGGTTCCCATGATGTGTTAAGCACTTTACATGCAATAAGTCATTCCATCCTCATAACAGGTTGCTGAGATGTAGATATTATCATCACTCTGGATAGAGAACAGAAGCCTGAGATTTCTATGTAATTCATTAAGCACGCTACTCAAGAATTTTGAGTTAAGGAAGTGACATCACCCGAGCAGTAGAATTTTCTGAGGTCACTTGCGACAGCAAGGAGGTACTTCTTTGAAACCTCCAATGGAAATTTATGGTCACATTTTTTTCTTAGATAAGAGATTTTGCTGACAGTGGCTAACACGTGTGAGAATTCAGCTTTCTACATTGCTTAACATTCTTAGACTATGTCATCCTAAAGTTGTGAGGAGGGATTAGACAACCATTATACATTAGCAAAATATGAGAAATCAGATGGAATTGGCCAAATATTTAAAATACAGTAATCCCTCATCACCACCTCCTTCCTCCAGAAGAAAAGAAACCCACATAGGCTTTCATGTGGTCACTGCCAGGGTTTTAGAAGTTATCTGAAAGACAGCATCTCCCGCAGCCTGTGTAGTGGGAGTGAGACCCGGGATGTTGATGTAGCACTGAGTGGTGGAGCTGTAATCTCAGCACTCAGGGGGCAGAGGCAGGAGGATTGCCATGAGTTCGAGGCTCACTGTGAACTCAGGGCCAGCCTGAACTGCAAAATGAAACCCTGTCTCAAAAACAAAACAAAACAAAAGCAAAAAGAAAGGACTCATCTCAAGGACTCACTGGCCTTAAACTTTCAATCTCTCTGCCCGGTTTCCTGGGTGACTAAGATTAGAGGTGTGTACCACACTGCCTTGCTGAAGGACAAAATAGCAAGAAAAATGTGAATGCCATTGATTTGGATTTGTCTCAAGGATTAAGTGATAGCTGATCACCTCATCTGTCATCTCGAGATTCCCTTTTTGAGCAATGTATTTGAAGCTGAAGATTTTAATGAGATTATTGAAAGAAATGCAGTACTGCAGTCTAGCCAGTAGATGGTTAACATTTTTTGACCATGACAAAGGCAGAATTTGAAAACTGGAGTTCATATTCATCGTGTAAGAAAGGGATCATATACTCTCCTTTACTAAGGGAAAAGGGATACATTATGGATTGAGCCTGTTTGACATGGAAAACTTAAAGTAAGATACTTTATCCATCCCGGAAATATAGTCCACCTAATCATAACTGTTACGATTGCACAGGAGGCAAAGAAGAAAAGTAAACCAGAAAATTTAGGGTTTTGTATTCTATTTGTGGGGAGATAGGCCAGCTGAAATACATTGCTTGGAAAGTTCTCTTTAGTCTACCATACTGTGGTGTCATACACTGGCTGCATGTTGACAATATGCTCAGTCATCATTGTGATGAAAGCGAACATCCGTATGCTGGATGTACAGCGTCCCAGTTCACAGTCTCAGACTTAGAACACTGACACACACACCATGTAGCAGCAGCAGATGTATAGATGGAGTGCAGCAAGTGTTGAGTGATTTAGATATACAGGAATTAGTTCTGGTGCTTTCTATGCATTAGAGAATAGAAAGTGAGATATGTAAGTTACATATTCAAAGAAAGTATTCTTGGGAGAGTTGGAGGAAACTCCTATCTTGCTTACAGTTACTTAGTGGGAAAAGAATTCTTGAGAAGGTGCCAGAGATGGGGATTTCAGAGTAACAGAATCATGGTATGTTAGGATTGGGAGAGTCTTTAGGACTGAAAATCTAACTTTTCACTTCATGCATAAAGGCGCTGAGTGTGAGTCAGTAGCAGATTGGGAATTACAGTATGGATGATGTCATTCTGATGCTACAGTGCCCTTCCCCTGGAAAGGAGGCTGGCCTGCCTGCCTGCCTGCCTTCCTTCTTCTTTCCTCCCTCCCTCCTTTCTCTTTCTTTTTCCTTCCTTCTTTCCTGTCTTTCTGGTTCTTTTTTTTTGAGACAGGGTCTCACTTGGTAGTTCAGGCTGGCCCTGAGCTCAGCCTCCAACTCACATCACAGCAATCCTCCTGCCTCTGCCTCCCGAGTGCTGGGATTACAGGCGTGAGCCACCACGCCCGGAACTGTGGTATGTGGTACTGATTGCTGCTGAGGTGAGTCTCCATGCCCAGTATTGTATGTGGTTTCTGAGGATCGAACCCGGGCCCTTGCGCTTGCAAGACAGGTGCTGAAACCACTGAGCTAAGTCCCCAGCCCCTGATTGATTTTTTTTTTTTTTGAGACAGGGTTTCACTTTGTAGTTCAGACTGGCCCTGAGCTCATGATGAGCCTCGAATTCACAGCAATCCTCCTGCCTTTTCCCCCTGAGTGCTGAGATTATAGGCGTGAGTCACCATGCCTGGCACTGTTGTATGTGATTACCAGGGATCGAACTCAAACTCAGGACATTGCACTTGCAAGGCAGGCCCCAGGACCACTGAGCTAAATCTCCGACCCTATTTATTTTTTGACATGGCAAAAAACTATCACAAAGTCAAAAGACAAATGACAAATTGAACAAAACGTAATATATGTTGGTAAAGAATATCTCATATATAAGATTTAAAAATAAAAGAAACAAGTAGAGAGAAGATCATTGAATAATGATATAGGCCATTTGGATCTAAAAGATGTATAAAATACTTTACCTAATAATAATAAAAATGCATTTTTCTCAAATGGAATAATCTCTAGAATATATCATAGTTAGGCTATAAGATATGTCTTAATATGTGTAAGTTAGAAAGGTTCAGACCATGGAGTGTTTCCTATAATCACAATGAAATAAAGCTAGAAATCAATAGCAGAAGAAAAACAGGAAAATTCATGGATATCTAGATGTTATAAACACACTCACAAATATCCAATAGGTCAAATAAGAAATCCCAATACACATTAGAAAATATCTTGAAACAAATAAGAATGCAAGCCCAAATGAAATTTGTGTGAGACAGTAAAAGCAATATTATAAGGTAAAGTTATAGTTATAAATGCTCATTTAAAAAAAGAGAAAAGTTTCAAATTAACAACATATCTTTATACATTAAAGAACTAACAAAGGAAAAACAAACTAAATCCAAAGTTAGTAGAAGGAAGACAATTGTAAAGATTAAAGAAAAAGTAGACAAAAATAGAGAATAGAAAAGCAGTAGAGAAATAAAACTAAGAGCTCTAGGGGCCGGGGATTTAGCTCAGTGGTTCCGGCACCTGTCTTGCAAGCGCAAGGACCCGGGTTTGGTCCTCGGTCAACCACATACAGTACTGGGCGTGGAGACTCACGCCCAGCAGCAACCAGTACCACATACCACAGTGCTGGGCGTGGTGGCTCGTGCCTGTAATCCCAGCACTCGGGAGGCAGAGGCAGGAGGATTGTTGTGATGGGAGTTGGAGGCTGAACTCAGGGCCAGCCTGAACCACAAAGCAAGACCCTGTCTCAAAAAACCTTAAAAAAAAAAAAAAAAGCAAAAACAAAAAACTAAGAGCTCTAGAAAGATCATCAAACTTGAGAAGTCATTAGTCATTAGTTTTGAGAGAGCATACTCAAGTGACTAAAATCAGAAATGAAAGGGACAATAGAATCAATATCACAGAAGCAAGCAATTATGAGTGAGTACTATAAATAATAGTACTTTAACAAATTAGGCAACATATAAAATGGGTTAATTCCTATAAACATAAAACCTGTCAAGAATTTCACTCTCAGCTGGGTAGAGTATGCCTGTAATCCCAGCTCAGGAGGATTGTTGTGAGTTTAAGAAGGGCCTGAACCGCGTAGTGAGGCCCTGTCTCTAACAAGGGAAAAAAAAAAAAAAAAGATTTTACTTTTCATGATGAAATAGAAAACTCATTCCAATCTCTATCTAGTAAGGAGATTGAATCAGTAACCAAAACCCTCCCAACAAAGTAAAGCCCAGAGCCCAGGACCAGATGACCTTTTTTTTTTCTTTCTAGTTTTTTGAGACAGGGTCTCGCTTTGTAGTTCAGGATGACCCCGAATTCAGTATGTTGCCCATGCAGACCTCACACTTGTAAGTCTGCCTGCCTCAGCCTCACATGTGTTGGGCTTACAGGCGTGAGCCATCACACCAAGCTCGAATGGCTTTTGTATGAGGTTCTCTAGAGGAATAGAGCCAATGTGAAAAGAATCTGCCCGTCTACCTATCTGAGATCTACTGTGAAGAATGCTACAAGTCCACATGGTTATGAAGTGTGGGAAGTCGCATATGCTGCCATTTGCAAGCTGGAGATCCAGGAAGGCTGGAGATATAGTTCAGTCTAGACCCAAATGCCTGAAGCCAGGGGGACCTCTGATGCAAATCTTACTCTGAAGGCCAGAGGCCAATGTCTCTATTCAAGGCATCAGGCAGAAGGGGTAATTCTCCTCTCTTTTGCATTTTGCTCTATTCAGTCTCTGCACAGTGATGAGGACAATCTGTTTAACTGAGTCCGCCAACTCAAATGCTAATCTTATATTAAAACACACACACACACACACACACACACACACACACACACACACACACACACACACTATGTATTAACCACATATGGCCACCATGACCCTGTCAAGTCAACTTACAGAATTTACCATCGTAGTTTCTCTGGTGATTTCTACCCAGCAGTTAGAAAGAATTAACACCTATGTCTCTAACCATTCCAAAAGCTTAAGAGCAGACAGTACTGCACCTATCTTCATACTCATTCTGTGAGACAAGTGTTACCCTGATACCAAAGCCAGAGACACTATAAGAAAAGAATGCTAGACAACATCAGTAACCCTGAGGGCCATTGACAAAAAGTCATCAGGAAAACAGTGACAAAGAGAATTGGACAGCACATTAAAAGGATTAAATACTATGACCAAGTGATATTTATACCTGGATTATAACAAATAAAAATCAATCAATGAAATCCATGTTGAATATTCCGTATCTGAACTAGTTGGTTCCAGAATTGTTTCAGATTTCATTTTGTTTGAATTTAGGAATATTTGTATGTATATAATGAGAGAGCTGAAAGATTGGACCCAAGTCTAAACATAAAATTTATTTTACTTTATATTCACAGTTTAAAGGTAATTTTTTGTTTGTTTGTTTTGTTTTTTAGGGTTTTTTTTGAGACAGGGTCTCACGTTTTGTAGTTCAGGTTGGCCCTGAGCTCAGCCTTAACCTCACAGCAATCCTTCTGCCTATCCCTCCCGAGTACTGGGATTACAGGTGTGGGCCATCATGCCCCATACTGTGGTATGTGATACTGACTGCTGGTGGGTGTGAATCACCATGCCTGGCATTGTTGTATGTGGTTACAGGGGATCAAACCCAGGCCCTTGTGCAAGGCAGACACCGGAACCACTGAGCTAAATTTCTGGCCCTGAAAGTAATTTCATATAATATTTTTAGTGAAGGTAGATACTGAACTCAAATTTGGAGTTTTCTACTTGTGGTATCATATTTAAAAAGTTTCAAATTTGGAAAAAAAAATTAAATTTGGGGAATCTGAGATTTTGTGGTTGAAAACAATTTTTTTGGTAGTGCTGGACCTCAAACCCCGGATTTCACACAAAAACTCTAACTCTGAACGTTATCCTAGCCTGCATTTTAGGTTTTGGACTTGGGAATTAGGGATACTCAATCTCTACACCTCACTAACAAAATGAAAGGGAAGGATGCATATAATTATTTCAATTGATGAAAAAAATATTCAATAGCCCTTCATGATACGACACTCAGCCAATCAGAAATAGAAAGAAACTACATAAATATAATGTCATGTATGAAATACTGCACAGCTAATATCATGCTGAAGGTAAAAACCCAAAACTTTTCCTCTGAGTTTTAGAACAAGACAAAGATGCTTACTTTTGCCACTTTTATTCAATGTACTAAAGGTTCTAGCTAGAGTAGTGAGGGTAGGTAAGGAAGGAGAAAAAGAACCCAATTAAAAAGAAGTAAAATTATCTGTTCACATATGACATGAAATTATATGAAAAACTCTATAAAGATTCCAGTAAAAAGCCATTAGAACTAGTAAATTAATTCAGCAAAGTTGCAGGATATGAAATTAATCCATAAAAATTAGTTGTGTTTCTATATATTTACAGTGAACAATCTAAAAAGGAAATGAAGAAAATCCAATTTATAATTGTATCAAAAAGAATAAAATTCTTTAGAATAAGCACTAAAAACTACACAAATCAAACAAGAATCAAATAGACATCTTTTATTCATGGGTTATAGGACTTCATATTGTAAAAGTATCAGTACTACCAAAGAAATCTCTACATTCATTGCACCCTAGAAAAATCACGTAAGTATATTTTACAGGAAAAATTATATTAAATTTCATATGAAATCTCAAAAGAGAACCCTGAACATCTGAAACAGTCTGAAAAAGAATATAATTTAAGAGAGGGTCTCACATTTTTTGACTTCAAAATATTATAAAATGGTATAATACTGACATATTGACATGATATGCTGACAAATGAGATACAATGGAAACTCAGAATTAACCTTCCTATATGTGGTTGAAAGATTTTTTACAATAGAGGCAAGACCATTCAATTTGGAAATGGAAGCCTTGTCTACACATGATACTAGAGAAAGTGAATCTCCACATGTAAAAGAATGAAGCTGAGGGCTGGGGATTTAGCTCAGTGGTTGTGGCACCTGCTTTGCAAGCACAAGGTCCTGGGTTCAATCCCTGGTAACCACATACAACAGTGTCGGGCATGGTGACTCACGCCAGCAATCAGTACTACGTACCACAATGCTGGGTGTGGTGACTCACACTTGTAATCCAGCACTCGGGAGGCAGAGGCAGGAGGATTGCTGAGTTTGGGGCTGAATTCAGGGTAGCCTGAACTACAAAGCCAGATCCTGTATAAAAAAATAAAAAATGAAGCTAAGCTAATGAACTTGAGCTGAGTGGATAGCTTAATGTAGAGACCATGCCTAACACTGTAAGATTCTTTGATCCCTGAAGGAAAGAAGGAAAGAAGAAAGGAAAAGTTGAAAATCAATCAAAGACCAAACTATACAAACTAGAATAGTGGTACACAGGTAATTCCAGTGACTCAGGAGATTGAGGCAGGAAGATTGCAAGTTCAAGCCCAGACCAGGCAGCTTAGCAAGATCTTGTCTCAAGAAATATAAAAGCCTGGGATATTGCTCAGTGGAAGGGTCTTGGGTTCAGTTCCCAGGACCACACAAAAAGTGTAAAACTTCCCAGAGAAAATGAGAAAAGCTTCCTTTCTTGAGTACGACACCAAAAGCACGGGATACAAGAGAAAGTTGAATTATATCATAGCTAAAAACTACCGTGCATCAAGTTACAGGTAGCAGAATGAGAGGGCAGTCCACAGATGGGAGAAATATTTGCAAATCATATTTTGTGTGAGTTAATATCCAGAATGTATTCAGAACTACAACTCAACAACAAGAAACCAACCTTATTTAAAAATAGGTAAAAGGCTTAAATAGACCTCTGTCCAAGGGAGATAAACAGATGGTCAACAAATACATTAAAAAAGTCTCAGAATTACTAATCTTATACATGATAATTAAAATCACAATAAGATACTGCCTCACACTTATTCAGATTACTACATCGAATTCTATTGATGTGATTTTTGTGACATAAACATATGTTTTAAGATCAAAAAAACAAATGTTTGATTTGTGGCTTGCATTACAAGCAAGGGCTTGTTTGAAGTGGCAGATATTCAACTCAAACTTGTTTTATTCATCAAATGTTTATTGAGTGCCTGTAATGTCATAACCTATTTCTATTGGTTTTTGTGTGTATAGTAGACAACACAGACAAGAAACCTGTTCCTTTTGTACTTTTCACCTTGATGCTTAAAAACAAGTAAATATATATTGTTAAAAGCTCTGAAAAAAGGCACAGAAAGACCTTGCCTAAAATGGATGAAAGCCATATATGACAAACCCATTGCCAATATCATACTCAATAGGGAAAAAGTGAAAGTACACCCTCTAACACCAGGGACAAGACAAGGGTATCCACTCTTAGTGCTCCTGTTCAGTAGAGTGCTCAAAACCTTAGATAGCTATCAAGCAAGAGAAAGAAATAAAAGAGATTCAAACAGGAAAATAAGTCCAATTACCCTTATCCTAGAATGTTTACCAGAGAAGACTCTGGGAACTAATAAAACAATTTCAGCAAAGTGGCCAAATACAAAACAAATACACAAAAATCAGTAGTGTTCCTCTTCATCAACAATGAACCCACCAAAAAAAAAAAAAAAAAAAAAAAAAAAAAAACAACCTGGGAACAATCTCATTCACTAGAGCTGCAAAAACAATTAAATACATAGGAATTAACCTCACAATGTATGTGGACTATCTCTATAACAGAAACTATGGTGTTGTGGAAAAAGAGACTAAAGAGGACCTAGAAAAGGGAAGGTCATTCTTAGATAGACAGATCCTATGTGGTCAAATTAATCATACTGCCAAAACTGATTGGCAGATTTAGTGCAGTTTCAATCTAAATGCCAGCATTTTTCACAGAACTAGAAAAAATCAGTTCTAAAATTTATATGGAAATGTAAAATTGGAAAATTTACATGGAAAGTAATTCTACAATTTATATGGACCCCAAATAACCAAAAGCAATCTTGAGGAGGAGGAGCCATACAGGAGGCATTACAATCCCAGACTTGAAGTTATGCTACAAATTAGAGTGTTATGGTTTAGATCTCAAGTGTTTCCCCAAAGCACCCTGTATTCAAAGGTGGGGCTTTTGGAAGGTGACTAGATCATGGAATGCTGTGCTGATCCATCGATAAGTTAGTTCATGGCTGAATGTACCGCTAGGAGGCGGAGTCTGGTTGGAAGAGGTGGTCTCCAAGGACATGACCTGCCTTCTCTCCTCTCGATGGCCACTACTAGGACATGAGCAGCTTTCCTCTCTGGCAGGCCCTTCCAACCACACCAACAATGAAACTTTTGAAACATGAGCCACAGTAAACCTCTCCTTAAGTTGTGGGTGTCTGGCATTATGTCTTAGTGACAGGTTGGTAACAATAACACAATAAGGAAAACAGCTTAGGACTGGCATAGAAATTTGTTGACCTGAAATAGAATAGAGGATACAGAAATAACTCCAAGCACTGCCAGCCATCTGATTTTTGACAGAGGGGCCAATAACATTTGTTGGAGAAAAGATAGTTTCTGTAATAAATTGTGCTAGGAAAACTGGTTATCCACATGCAGAAAAATGAATCTAGATCCTTGTTTCTCACCCTGTACTAATATGAAGTAAAAATGGTTTGAAAGTCTTGACCTGAAAACAACATAATCTGCTTTCCCAACATAATCTGCTGGGAAAAAACTGTTAAAACTCTTGAAAACATAGGCAAGGACTTTTTGAACAGAATCATACTTGCACAAGATAAAATTGCAAGAATCAGCAAATGAGATTTAATCAAATTAAAAAGCTTCTGCACAGCTTCATCAAGATGAAGAGACAACTTAGAGAATTGAGAAAAATATTTGCTAGCTACTTTTCAGACAGAGGAGTAACATCTAGGATATATAAAGAAATCAGAAAAATTAGAGTCCCCAAAATAAATGACCTCATCAAAAATGGGGAATTGGAATGAATAGACATTTCTCAGAAGAAGTATAGATGGCCAATAAGTAAAAGAAAAAAAAAATTCAGCATCTCTGGTCATTAGGGAAATACAAAATCCTATCTTACTCTAGTATACATCACTAAATTATAAAGTGGCCCATATGACCATCAAGAGATGAATGGACAAAGAAAGTTTGGTATTCATACACACATACACACATACATATGTATGTATATTCTTATCCATAAATAATAACTTTGATACATATGTTGGAAAGAGACCATATTAAGCAAAATAAGGGAATGTAAAGTGTCACATGGTTTCTGTAATAGGAGAATCCCACAATCTAAACAATATAGCCAGCTAAATAAAGAAGCGATTGTAGGGAACAGGGAAGCATCTTTGCAGATGGAGATAGGAAGGGGATTTGAGGAAGGAGGGGGAAGGGAGGGTAAAAATGATCAGGATGCAGTGTGTGTGTTCCAGCTCCCTTAGGTGAATGTAATTGTGTTCCACAAACATATAAACAAACAACCAAATGAAACCCAAGCAAACAAAAACTGAAAACAGAGAGACAACCCCCTGGCTCCGTCTCTGGTGTGTTGGTCAGACCTCCCTGAGTGAGAGACCAGCATTCCCATCTCAGTGATGTGGGACAGCAAGCCCCGGTTTAGCTCACATGGCTGAGCTGGCCCTGCTCCGGTGATCTCACTGGACCTTGTCATGTGTCAGCAGAGTGAGGCTGCGCAGGCTGTGGTCCAGGGGTGTGGGCCAGCTCCCTACCTTCACCCGGCACGTGAGCTGAGGCACGCTCTGCTCCTGGTGAGTACGGAAACATTGCAGCTCTTGCGAAGGTCTAATGTCATGTGTGCTAATGTCTCAGTCACCTGGCCAAGCTCCAGTAGACTTGGAGTGGGGAAATCCACCCTTCCTGTGGAAGGCAGGCAAGGGGGGTGGAGCTGAAAAGTTTCATAGCAAAAGTTTTGGATACAGGGAGTTGTGAAATTTGGTGCCGTTTATGCAACTTGCCAGTAGTGGTACATTCACAGTCTCAGCCTGGCTGGATATATCAATTTATCCCCCATCCCTATGCAGTCCAATAGTTAGTCTCTGATGGTGTGTGTGTGTGTGTGTGAGAGAGAGAGAGAGAGAGGGAGGGGGAGAAAGTTTTTAAGAGTTGCTCACTTAGAAAAAACCTCTGATTACAAAAATAAATCCGTCTCCGCTAGTGTTACTGCCTGCTCATGTTTTATTCATGAGGCATCTTAAGCAATAAAAATTAAACTAGAAAATATGGCAGAAATTTCCCATTTTATCCCAATAACAATGTTTAATTGTTATGTTGAGAGAGAATTGGCTATACTTCTTCTGTGGGCCTCAGGATCCAAACATGCCAGGATTAAAAAAAAAACAACAAGAGTGACAGTTCCTTGGTGTTTGTCTAGTAAATCTCAGGGGACCCCACAGGCTTCAGGGTTACGTGTCTAACTGCCTGTCATGGAAGTGGAGTACCCTGGTCCTGAGTCCCTGCGCCAAGTGTCTGCTCTTCAGTTGTCACTGTGATGGGCAGGTCAGTGGCACGTAGGAACCCTGGATGGTTTGGGGTTAAGTCTTTCAGGAGAGCGTGCTGGATGGGCACAAAGATGACTGTTCTTTAAAAAGTTTTTTTTTCCTCATTCTGAGGATTAAACTCAAGACTTTATGCTTGCCAGGCAGGCACAGTACCACTAAGCTATGTCCCTGGCCCTTAAAAACAGTAGTTTAGAACTTGTTCATATAAAGGAGTATTTACTTTTCTCAGTGATGAAGTTTGGTAGTCTCTGGCCATTTGATGATATAATGTCTTGGGTAGATAATCCCTGGAAAAATGTTTTGTGTCCCTCATTTAGAAAAAGTTCTGGTTATAAATATGTCTGTCTCACCTAGTCACCAGCTAATGTTTTACTCATCAGGCTTTCTAAGTGATAACATATTAAACAAGAAAAAATAGTAGAAATTTCCCATCTTGTCCTTAATGTCAAGCATTGTTTGTAGTATTGAATGGTCACTGGGCTAGGAGCAGCTTGTCAGTGATTCACCCAGAGCCTGACTTTGGTCCTCTGTCCATCCCTCTGTCCATCCCAGCAGCCAAACTGGTCTGAGCTTGGCATAAGCCAATCACAAAAGCCTCTTTCTTATTACCCATAAGTCTCTGGGACAAACCATAACCCAGTTCTGGGTAAGAAGTGAGAAGGAGTTTCTGACTACCTCAGCCCTGGGCACTGGTGTTTCAGGGTGTGACGCTGTCACTGTCTTGTGACCGAGAGAAGATGCAGCTGACTCCACAGTGGTGAAGCATGCAGGTGGAAAGGCCCTGGCTTTGTGACTGTTTCATAAGCTGCTGAGGTAATTGACTCTGGAACTGATCTTCCTCTCACTTTTGTTAGGTAAGAAAATAAATTCGCTTGAAGTCAAGGCCATCTCTGGGTCTTGAGTTGCTCAGCTAGAGATATAGCAAGGTAAACAAAGAGTTGTTGGTGTTGTCTGGAGCCTCGTTCTTCCTCAGATGTGTGTATTTGGTAGGAGACAAGCTTGAGCACCACCACGCTTACATTTACCCTTCATTGCAAAAGCAGGCTCCTGCAGACACATCAAGTCCTCGGCCTCACCTGTGGAGTGTCAGGAGCTATAATAGCTCAAACCACCTGTCTGTTCTACTGCTTTAGTGTGCCAAAAACCAAACAAAAAACACAGAGAAAGATTTCTTTTATCTTGTATTTTTCTGGTAATGATTTCAGATGTCTATTTTATAACCACAATTTGATAAAAGTTGCACGGGAGGAAAGTATTCCACTTATTCAGGGTTTTTTTTGGTCCCACTTCCTGTTTTCATCTCTCTCTCAAGATGAAGAGCAACGAAAGGTAAACCGATCCTCTTTTGCATCCTTCATGAATCCCATTGTGAGGGAAAAGTATTAGTTTGGCAAGAGAATCGGTGTATTTCAGCCATTTTCTGTTGTGTTCTCATTTTTGTCAAGTACCCAGATTTCATCATTTTATAGTTTTGAAAACTTGAGTGATTTTCTACATACAAGCCAAAGCTACCAAAATTGTGGTCTCTCTTTTGCTGTGTGGATGCTAACAGGCCCTGTGGATGCTAACAGGCCCTTCTCTCCAGAAGGCCATCTTAGAAAGCCTCTTAAAAAGTAACATTCAGTTATGTCCCTCTCTGCATCAGCTACATACTTTGGCTTTAACAAATAATTATGATGTTTTTTCTTTTTTCAATCCTGTCTGTTTTAATCTTGATGAAACCCTGGTAAGAGGGAAGCCCCTGGTAGAGTACTATGTTGACGTGCTCATTGTTTCCAGCATATTTCATATTTAACATCAAGAAAGTGAATTTCTTTTATTTCAAAAATAAGACAGTGATCTTCTTTGTGGACATTTGACAAGAAGGAATTTTATGTTTCGCTGATGAGTTAGTTTCTGAGCAAAGAATGGACAGTGCCCTCAAAAAGGAAGGGAGGTCGGTGGAGGGGTGGTATATGGTCTTACTTTGGTAAGGACAACTTTTCTTCCTAAGCCTTAGGTAACTACTTTCTGTCCAAACCTCAGTAGAGGAAGGAGGGAGCAAGGTATGTGGAGCAGTTTAGGTTAAGTTCTCTGACTCTAAAGACATCCCTGTGAGGCCAGGAATGGGGGAACAGGATCAGAGCCATAGGTATGATATAGCATAAGAGCTTGATTATAAGCTTTTGTTTAAAGCAGTTTAGATGAGACTAGTTGCTCTTGTGTCTAAGTGCTGGATCCTAAAGCCAGCAGGTCAAACAGTCATGAAGGAATGTGAGTCAGGAAGGGGAAAGGAGTGAGTTCCAGCAGGAACCACAGCTTGGATGCCAGGAGCCTGCATGGCTCTCTCACCATCTCCACGCAGTCAGCTGCTGCTGGAGTTACCTGTAGGATAAGCTGATGTCCTTTGCCAGGAAGATGCTGTGCATCCTGCCTGGGAGGCAGGGAATCTGAAGATCTGCAGGAGCCCCTGCTTCACTGTTTCCCAAATCTTGGGGTTACACCAACCCAGAAGAAGAGAGGGAATTCTAGGCAACGTAGTACAGTTTAGCCAAGCTGACGTGGTACAAATGCAGTATACTATTGCACAGGTCCACCAAAAGAGAGGAGGCGGATCTTTGTCCGCTGTAATAGTGAATAATAGCAGCATCCTTCATGCACACTGGGAGGGAATGGGCCTATAATGTGGATCATGGTCCACAAAGCCTTAAAAGATTGACTGAGATCTTGTGGTTAAAGCCAACAACATATCTGGATCTCAGAGACATGTTAAGAGGAAAACTAGTCAATTTCATAGTGATGTGAATAACACACCCACCAATTGCATGAATTAAAAAAATAAAACAAGGCTATGCATCATTTATTTCTTTAAAAAAAAGGAGAAAAGACATATACATACTCCAAGGAATGTCTATGCTGGAGATATTTTCTTTACTATGATAATACTGTATTACAAAACTGTGTCATGATCTCACTCTGTGTCTGCATTTCTTCTAACTCAACTCCTATTTCTTCACTCTCTGACTTGTTATAATACAGATATTCACCATTTTTATTGCTCGGGGTTTGTTTTCTTTCAAAAACGATGGAGGCATTCCATCTCTCTTCTTAACTTTACTCATTCATACCTGCATTCCAAGCGATGGCAATCTTTATGTTTTTCCATGCTTTAATTTTTTGGGATCAGGTTAATAAATCTTAACTCATGCTGACTTAGAATTCTGCCTCCTGATATCAAGGTGCTTTAAGAGGCTGCCTTCAAAAAAACAACAACAATAACAATAATAACAAATAAAACACCCCAAAAAACAAAACAAAACAAAAACCCCTGCATACTATCAAGTGAAGTTTGTGATTTTTCTTGTGCCTCTGTTTGATTTTCTTGACCTTTCCTCCTCCCACCTTCTCTCTCTTTCCTTGCTAAAATGCATCCTGTCACAGTATTTCCAACACAAGAAAGTTACCAACACAAGAAAGTGTTGATTTTTGGCTACTGCTCTCTATATCTTCATCTTGCCAGCTATATCTGCTATTATTCCCAAACGAATGAGGTTTATCGGTGAAATGTTAAGACAAATATAAAAACAAGCAAGAGCAAGTCCATGCCTTAAAAGAGAAAACTTGGTATCTCTGTATACTTTGCATGGTTATCTAGGGCTGGGAAATTTTTTGTAGAAATTAGGCCAGGCAGAGGTCGCCATTCCATTAGTTGCCACCTAAAAAGCAACCAAACAAAGCTATGTACCTTTACACAATCTAAGATTGGCATCTAATATTCTTCATCATAAGGTTTAAGCATTGCAAAAATATAATTCCATGTGTGTGCCTCTGGACAGAAGCTGATGGCCTCCAGGCCTCTGGGGAGAGGGTACCTTTTGGTCTTCTCTCAATGGGTTCCTTATGTTTGCTCTGAAGAGTAATTGGCTTTCAGGGTCAGATGGGGCTGGCAAGGGATTCTAGATGAAATAATCCGTTGGGGGCCTATTTATAGGGCCTTTCAGATCCATCATCTCAACATAGGGAGTAAGTGGCTACCAAGTCCTCTGTACCTCATATGTCTCATGGGTTCTGCTTTTCATGACCATGGTAATAGGTTCTTGTCTGGTTATACAATTCCCATCTCTTATGCTGAAAACCATCCACATTCTCTATCACGTCCAATCTCTTTGATTACGAGGCAGGGGTATTTATGATCTGGCTCCAAGCTTTGCTTCTCATTGTGTCTTCCATGTTATCACCTCTTCCACAGAGCCTTCACTGATGCACAAAGCCAGACTCTGTTCAATAAGGGGTTGTTGAATATCAGCCCTGTAGCAAGGGTGACATAATGTGCTGTGAATGCAAAGATGAAACATCATCCTGGATCTGAAAGAGTTAGTAACATAGATGGGGAGAGACATCTGTGAAGACATAATGTGATTCATAGGGAAGGCCATGGAGGCCCCTGGGTAATGTTGGAGACCTGTGGAACTTAATCATAGATAACATCTATATATTTAAGGATTTAATCAGAACATACCTAAAATAAATACATATATATTTTCTATGTAATATATAAAGTAAACTAACTGTTGAACTTATGTAATGTGGCATAGATTAGCTCGCTAGAAATATCACTTTTGATTTTTCCATTTAATTTTGCACTCATTTATACTTGTAAGTATAGAAAGATATTTGACTTCTCCCATTTTCTTTGTATTACCTTGCGTTTTGTTCAGTTTCATAAAATAAATCAATATTATTTATATCTACTGCTGAGGTTTCCTGTTACCTTGAGGAGCAGAAGGGGCTAGGGATAACAGTCCCTTGACAGTTGTTTTTTCACAGGTACAGGTAATGAATTTTCTAAGATTATCAGATCAGGTGGTGTCCAGATTGCATTGGGGACAAAGGGATGGCTTAATTGCAGACATCTCATATTTACTTTGTTCTCCCATAGCCAGTGGACAGGGCAGTGTCTCCTGGTTGTCATGCTGCCACATTTTTCTTAGAAGTGTCTTCCTCAGTGACACACTCATGCCCCCCACTTTTAAAAAAATTAAAACCTTTATTGGTACATTACATATACACATCATGATTGCACTCAACAGTGAGAATTTGTATCAGTATATGACCCAATTTAATTCTCATTTTTTTCCCATACTCCTACCTACCCTATAACCCTGCTCCCTATATACATAAGCTTTGTTTCCTTTCTTTTTTGTTATAATCTTATTATTTTCCCCTTATTATTTACACCTTCACCCTATTTTGCTTTATTTTCTATTTCACAATATATAACATACATTCCAGAACTCATTTACACCTTCATTTTCTCATACCAGAGAAAAGATGATATTTACACATCTGTGACCTATTTATTTCACTTATGAAGATGTCTTCAAGGTACATCTATTAAAGTATAAATGATTCAATCTCATTATTTTTTATGTCAGAGTAACACTCCATTTTGTAGAAGAACCACAACTTTTTTATTGTCTCCAGCTGATGGACCTTTTAGTTGTTTCCAAGATTTAGCTATCACAAGCTGAGCTGCTATAAACATGGGTGCACATATGTCGCTGTGAGATGAATCTTTTAATTCCTACCTAGCAGAGGAATAGCAAGGTCAAATGGCACTGCTAATTGTAATTTTTTGAGGAATCTCCAAATCATTCCCTTTTATTGTCCAGAACACAGTGAGAGAACCAGCTTAGGCTGCCTATGCCTTGTTTCCATTCATTTGACCATCCATCAATAATTTCTTTTAGCCACCTTCTTATCCTTTCTGTTTTTCTCAAGTTTTATCATTTTGGGGTTAGATTTATACAACATCTTCAAGGTCTTGTTCCTTCTTCCCTTTCCTTTTCCCATTTATCTTCACTTTTATTGCCAGGGTGGTGTTCCTAATAAGCGTATTGGATAATGCCCTTCAGTATTACTTGAGTAGTCTGTAGCTCTTGAACCTCACTAGGGATAAAGATGCTTACTGTCTGGTCAGTGGAAAGGGGGTCCCACCAAAGAAGCAATGGAACCTTCAACTCAGTCTCTCTGTGGGGTAGATTTACTGACAGACATTGGAGAAAAGAATGAAAAGGCTGCAACAGTGAGAAGCATAGAAAGATTTACTGAGAAGAAAGAGGTGTACAATGAGAAAGTAGTGGGCAGCTCTAGGAAACAGGCACTGCAGTGTGGGTTGGAGGTTTGTATCTGTTTTGGGGCATCCTCAAGACTAGGATGTGTATTCCTAGCGTCTGTCAGTTCATTTAATGGGCTAGATTAGAATGCAAACCACTTATTTGCATGTGTTAGAAGTTTAGAGATATGATATTCACCTAGTGGTTCTGTTTCCTTGAGAATGGAGATCTGTGAGATTTGCAAATCTATAATATGGAAGAAAAGCACAGGCCTGATTTACAGGCTGATTGTATCTATAGGCGATGCTTCTCCAAATAGTCCATTTCCTGTAACTCCGCCGAATCAGTAGTTTCTCATCCCCAGATTAATTTAGGTTTCTGTGGCTAGTGTATAATCACCTGGAGGTAAAAGTTTTTGTGGACATGTCTGTTTCATCCACTGGTCTGTGGGTTTATATTGTGTTAGTCTCAACATTCTTGGTATTAAGCAGAACACTAGAAAATTGGGTGTTCAGTCATGAATCATGGCTTGGGTGACTAAACAGTGGGATTAAGTGAAGCAGGTAATAATGAATTTTCATGATCAAATTTTGTATTCATCTTTCTACCTTTCTTCAGTGCCTTCTAGTAAGATATTAAGTTCTCTCTACATTTTGAACTTCCCTCACCCTCATAGCACATGATAAAAGGAAATAGGTTAGTTTTCACTTGAAAATAATCACCCTGTGAATTCAACCTACTTAAAAGATAATTGATTATCTTATATCATGTACAGTCCAGAGATAGGGCAGTTTTGGAGATGGTTAATTCAGACACTCACTAGTGTCACCAGTGATATGGTCTCTGTATTCTGTTCACCATTGTTGCCTTCCTTGAGAAGTCAGGATGCCAAGGATCCGAGGTCCCTTTGAAAGACAGTAATAAGTAGGGGCAGAAGTAGGATCTTACTGCCTGGATCTGGGCACGTGCCTCTTCCTGATGTCATGTTCATGACTGTGAGTGCTCTAGATCAGTCCACACTCGCTCCTTGTACCGGGGCCAGCCTTTCTACAGCTCCTTCGGAGGAGGGCGAGCTCCGCACCAAATCAGTATCCTCAGCGGGAAGGAAGGGCACCAGTTGGGTGTGGAAGGCTTTCCAGTATACTTTTATTGTTTCTTATACAGAATTAAAATTTTTGCTTTCAATTGAGAGGCTGAGTAAAAAGCTGTTTTCATTAAATGTACTGCTTTGAGCTGATATCTCTTAGCAGTGAAAAAAAAAATACCAAGAAGAAATGTGAATGAGCAGTGAATGTACAGAAAAAAAAGGAAATGTTGCTCCCTGGAAGCAAAGTTTTTGATCTTGCAAACCTAGATGCTTTCATTTTTTAGCTTCCAAGTCCATAAAAATGCTTCTAAGCAAAATTAACTCCCAGGTCCATAAAAACGTGATTTACCCTTTACAACATGACATTTATAGTATCCCTTTTTTTTTGGTCCTGGCAAGGGAAATGGAGAGAAAGGTGTGAAGACCTCCTAGTCCTTTTTTTTTTTTTTTTTTTTTTTTAGGTTTTTTTGGAGACAGGGTCTCGCTTTGTGGTTCAGGCTGGCCCTGAGCTCAGCCTCAAACTCACATCACAATCCTCCTGCCTCTGCCTCCCGAGTGCTGGGATTACAGGCGTGAGCCACCACGTCCGGCACTGTGTTATGTGGTACTGGTTGTTGCTGGGTGTGGGTCACCACACCCAGTATTGTTATGTGGTTACCGGGGAATCGAACCCGGGTCCTTGCGATTTCAAGACAGGCGCCAGAACCACTGAGCTAACTCCCCGGCCCGAAGACCTCCTAGTCTTTGAAGATGAATAACGATGCAATAGACACTGTTACTTGGGGTAGAAACTGAAGTATAGAGTCATATTCACTGAAATCTAACAGGGGAGCTTAACTATAACAACTTATAATATAAATGATACAAATATTTAAATATTCTGCCTTTTATAATTAAATGAATCACATTAGTGAATAGAAACCAGAATTTGACTTTTTATTATAAAATAGATTCTAAATGTTATCCAGGTTACATAATAGTAGTACACACATTTATGTGTGTGCTTTTAAGTTCATAAGTAACTTCTTTACTTCCATCTACTATCTTAGCTACCTTTTCAAATAAGTAGAGTATACTTATGATACACAGTTTTATTTCCAAATTCATGTGCATATACATGTCCAAGTATTGCAATAGATTTTTTTTGTTAAAAACTAATAGTTATCCACTCTGTGTATAAAATAGAGGTAATTTTAATTAAAAGCAAATGCTAATGTTTATTAGGAATTATGCCAATTTGTGTCTAAACTATAAAATTTAAAGTGCTTTCATCTTCACTTTGTGTCCTGCAAAGAGGAGATCAGATTTTAAAAGAAAAATGAGTAAATAACCTATAGATGGTTAATTATGCTTTGGGACAATAAATAATTTAAAATTCTATGCTTAGAGTAAGCTTTACTGTCTGTGTCTTACAGAGTTCTGAGTGACCTTTAGGTGCTTCTAAACAAA
This sequence comes from Petromus typicus, assembly GCA_004026965.1. Classification (NCBI taxonomy): domain Eukaryota; kingdom Metazoa; phylum Chordata; class Mammalia; order Rodentia; family Petromuridae; genus Petromus; species Petromus typicus. The sequence goes on from PVIR01004977.1 coordinate 64,898, forward strand.
ATACATAGGTTGAGATATTAACTAGTGACCACATCTGGATCCAGGTCTGGATCACTGACCCAGTCTGCTATTTCTGCTGATTTTCTTGTGGCTGAAAGTTTTGACTGGCCTTTGCTTTAATTGGTAGGTAATTATCTCCACTCAACATACCTGTATTGATGTATGCTTAACTAGTAAAGGAGTAGAAGCTAGTCAAATGGATTAGATCAACAGTTTAAATGCTCAGGGTTGTACCAAGGGCTCAGAAATATATAGAAAGCTTAGGGTGATGGTAAATATGTGTTGAGTTCTAGAAGACAAAAAAGGGTAATTTTGCTCAAGTGGCTTAAAGGGTACAGATAAGCATTTTCCTCTATGAATAATTAGAGCACAAAGTAAAATAATAAAAACGTTTGACGTAGTGGTCTTTGTAAACCCATGGGTCTGAGGTAGGCCGTAGCAGTAAGAAAAGGAAAGAGTGGCTGGGGATTTGGCTCAGTGGTTCCGGTACTTGTTTTGCAAGCACAGGGGCCCAGGTTTGATCCCCAGTAAATCACATACAATACTTGGGTGTGGAGACTCATGCCCAGCAGCAATCAGTACCATAAACCACAGTGCTGGGCATGGTGGCTCACGCCTGTCATCCCAGCACTCAGGAGGCAGAGGCAGGAGGATTGCTGTGATGTGAGTTTGAGGCTGAGCTCAGGGCCAGCATGGAAGATTTTTGGGGGGATCTGGATCCAACAACACATTTGTTGGTTATATTAGAAAGCTTTTTCGTTTTTTAAACTTAAGGATTATTTCATTTTTAAAAAAATTCGTATAATAAAGAAAAGAAGCCTGGGCAGATGCTGTGATAATAAATCCAGGCTACTTTATTTATAGTGTGATGCTAAGAAGACCTTATGTTATATTATATATTACTTATATATTATTGCCTATTATTTATATATTATATAATCATTATTATATTAAGCAGTTAATTATGTAGTGATTATTAATAATATTGTGCAGGGACCATAAAATACAGCAAAAGAAATAAGTAAACTTTTATACTTCAAAAAAGTATT
>PVIR01004978.1:0-75097 GCA_004026965.1 Petromus typicus
GGCCCTTATTTTCTTTCTTGAGAAGACTCTGCAGCATGTCACCTCCCCAAATCTGACCTGCAGTGACTCGATTTTGAAGAGCTTTCACTGTACCAATCCCAGAGGAGATTCAACACATTTTATCACTGTTTTTATTTTCAACTGGGATTTTGAGTTGAAAACTTTATTGATACAAAGAGGAGGAGCTTTGGAGGTCCAAAGACACTGGATGAGAAGAGTTCAGCTTGGGGTTCTCCATAGGAAAATAGGTCTAGACTTCTTGAAAGACACTTTCAGCAGAGACAAATTGGAGAGCTCCAAGACCACACAGGCCACATAGCTTCAGGGAGCATGTGCTGTAGGGTGAATGGTGTGACAGTGTTGGACTCTCAGGGCATGGTGTCACCTTGTGTAAAGAGCACCAGCACTGAGAGTGATGGAAACAAAAGCTCAGCATGACTTCAGTGATACAGAAATGTAAATACAGAAATGTGGGAATATCTCCCACTTCTTTAGATTGATCAGGCTGACTGTTGCATATACGAACCCTTGTCTTTTTGCTTCAAGTTAGCCTGAACATATTGGTTTAACTGTGGGCCTGAGAGGATACAAATACTGGGCTGAGACTTCCACCTTTGAGAGGTGATAGATGAGTTCTTTTTCCCTTAAAAATTTATTTTGTATCTTTTTTTTTTTTGCATTTTCTTATTCATAAAACCCAAGGAAAAACAAAAACTCAGAACAGGGTGAAAGCATCAGTAAAATGAGAATTAAGAGATGAGAAACAACCCTCTGTATGGTGCCCCAACTGCATTCCTGACATCTGACATGCGTTGTCTCACTTAACGCTCAAAGATTCTGAAGTGCAGCTGTTTATTATTCTGCCCCAGGTGAGTGGCTGAGCACCAAATGATAGAAGAGCTTTCAGGGTCACCCACGTGGGATAGGGATAGTAAGTTCCTATCAGAGATTGTTGATGGAGTCTTCTACTTCAAGAAGAACAGCAAAAACCAAAACATAAAGAAGACAATTCTTCTGTCCTGCAGGACAATCTAAATTTCAGAGAAAGGGTTTAGTGGTAGGTTCTCTGAACAAAGCGGGGCAAGCTTGCAATTATTGGACTTCACTCAGCATTCTTGCCTCTTGTATCATTTCTGAGATCCCATTACTGACCGATTCACTGTGCATGGGTACAATAGTCCTACAAGTAACTATGCATTGATTCTTCATTAAAGCAGGTACTAATTTATTTTGTTGCAAAATGTGAATATATGTACTTTGTATAATGTTAACAGATAAATGAAATAAAATTCAGTTTGCTTCAGATATTGAATCCTAACCATCTCAGCTTGGTTTTAAAACAATTCAAGCATAATCACAATGAATCTGAAAGGTGACTATAAAGACATAATGCAACAACTTATCAAAACCACTTAAAAATTAGGGAAATCTACACATAGGATAGAATAGCTTGCTATGTCAAGCAAATTTTATAATTCAAAAAGAGCAGAAAGCTATCAACTCAGTAGGACTATATATAAAACACTGAACTCTTCCCCAGTGACTAAGAAATGTTCATGTAAAAGAATTTTATGTGATTATGTTCAGAGAATATTAAACCTTAATTAACATATTGATTTCAATAATAAAATGCCCACTGTTGTCTAAGAACAAATGAAAACCACTAAACCAGTGGTTAGATTTATGGATGAATAAATCAAGCACATTGTCAGATTCACCAGGGAAATCATTCCACCTATACGTGTCCTTGATTCTTGAGACTCTCTCCCAGAATACCAGACGTTCTGTCAATGCTGCTGTGCATTCATGAATTGTGACTATCTCAAAACATTTAAATTATGGATGGGGTGTTTTCCAGGGAGCTGTGTGCCTGCAGAGTGACCAGAGGCACAGAACTCCCTGGTTTGCTCAGCCTAGTCACTTGTGCATCTGTGCACACGCTGAGGGTAGGAGACTAGAGGCGGACGGGAACAGAGGATCTGGCCGGAATTTAGTGGAAAAGAGAAGCAGCTGCGTTGAAATGCAGGGAAAACAAAGAGCCAAAGTTTTTTTAAAGGTTTTTTTCTTATGATTATATTTAACGTGTTAAACAGATTCTGGCAATTTCCTGATGGCTCCAAAGAATCCTGAGTTGATTTTCACAGAGAGTGTTCCAGCTCTGAATACTGTACCTCGTGTATTGAATCACATCTGCTACAGAGAGGAAGCAATGAATAATTAACTTGGCCTCCACATTACCACCACAGATTACAGTCTTCATGACTGCTAGGCTGCCGAGCACAACATAAACCATTTAGAAACCCCAGTTACTTGCTTTCCTTTTGAATTTGTCTTGCTATCACTTTACCATTTAAAAGGGTAAATCTTTCTGTAGTTTTAATTAAAGCATTTAAAATAATTTACATTGAAATCATATGTGTTCAGGTCTGTCAGAATTGATGCTTTAATAACATGCCATCCACTTCTCCATTTCCCTCAAATCTGTTAAAATTACCACTAATCTAATTGGGAACAAAGTTGTCAAATGCATGCAGCTCTGACAGTTTGTCTTTCTGCAAACTGCCGACAGATTGCAAGTTACGCATGTGTTGAGCAGATGGGTAAGTTAAAAGGAACACCCCCCAAAAAAGCAATTTATTAAATCACCTGGAACCAGCAGCTCCAGTCCAAAAATAGTGAGAATGAAATATAGCAGGAGCTGGGAATGCTGGCACTAGAATATACCAGAAGGTACCGGTTACAAAACAAGATAAACATTTGGAGATGCCTCAGCTGTGTTACAGAATAATGAGGAGTTATTTAACCCGATATAGATTACTAGCCAAAATTAATTTAGGGTGCAGTTTTTTTGGAAAACCATTTTGCAAAATGATTGCTTTAACTCTTTACTGTCTTCTCAGTATCATAGAAGGATAGAGACATTTTCTGTTGTTCTCTTAGGCAAAAACACACATTCATACACATAAATATACCTGTACTTTAGCATACATAACACATTGGCATACATTTACACAGACATCTGCATTTTTGTACCTATGAACAATAGCTGTACACTCACTTACATGTGCACATGCATGATGCACATGATCTAGTATACACATACAAGCCTAAAATACACAACTACATGCACACCAATATCTGTTGACTACCTACCTGCCTGCCTATAATGAAACCGACAAAAAATAGCTGGTTTCCATTGCATGCAGCAAGGTTCTGAGAAAGTCATGCATGCATTCTTCATGTCTTCAAGGTGGAGAAGACTGAGGGGGCAAGGGGATAGGAATAGTGGGAAAAGAGATGTGAAGTCCGACTGCTTTCTCCAGGAGGCTCTGTTGCTGTCTGCATGGTCACAGCTTTTGAGAGCTCTTCTTTGAAGGCTTATGAGAAGGGTCTCAGAAACCTGAGGATCGAACAAGTAAAGAGAGAAGATTTTAACTAGTGTCTGTTTCACGTAAGCAGCTTCGGTCTACACAAAATCAACTGTGATTTTAAAGGGCAATAAATCACATTAAAGATTCATGCTGACTCTACTAACAGATCTTGACAGGCCCAAGGGCCAAAAAAATAATTTTCTTTCTGTGCCTGGAGCAAGCCAAGGAGAGTCTCTTGCTGTGTACTTAGAAGATCAGCAATGAAGAGCCAAGAACCTGGGATCTTCTCTTGGTAATGCCACCCACTTTCATGGTTTCGTACTACAAACCTTTTCCTTTAGCCTTGGTTATTTTTATTTGCTGTCAAAGCTCAACATGCAAATGCTTATGGAAAATTACATTAACATTCCTTAGGCATTTAAAACTCTATGGGTCAAAACAGAATTTCTTCATTCTCTAACTAACACTTTTCCTATATTTGCTGTTGATTATTTACATCTTTTGATGCTGTATCTTCCAAGCTATATATGGGGAAATTCTTTGTCACTTACTTTATGTGCTAGCCATACCAGTCACCAACATCCACCAACTTAAAAACCAAAGGGTCCCATAAATCCATCCTTTCCATTCTAGTCTAACAGAGAATATGGTTTAGCTTTCCCTATTGCTTGTATGGCTATCATACAAGCAATGGCTATCTTCCTTCCTCTTCTTCTCCTTTTGTTCTATTCTTTGTTCTCCTCTGATCCATTTTCTGTAGTTTCCAGGTGCCTAATCTAAAATCTGGGTTGTACCAGGTTATGTTTCTGATCATTGATCGTCTCTCTCCATGGTTCCTGTTAAGATGAATTGACTGCCTCTTTATTTCCAGCTTCAGGTGGCTCTTGCTACAGGTTCTCCTAGTATGTTCCTCTTTTATTACATAAGCCCAAGTGATATTTGTCACTCCTCTTTCAATAGTTTTAGGAGGCATTCCTGGGCCCTGTCAATTTCCTTTTAACAATGACTATAAATATGTGTAAGGTCTCTTCATGTTACTTTCACTTTTACATCAATGCAGGTGGCATGTGTTCCTTCCTGGGGCCTTTATAGCCAACAGGAGGAAAACTTCAAGTTCTCCCCACAGTGAGAAAAGGCTTTTTAAAATCTAGTCGTTGATGGCTAGAAAGTAGCTCAAGTGGCACAGCACGTAGCATGCACAAATCCCAATTCTCCGCACCTCAAACCAACCAACCAACCAACCAACCAACTAACCAACCAGCCAACCAACCTGGACTTGCTGTGCTCTCTACTCCTCTAGCTCCAGCCTCCCGTAGCTCATGTACTTAGCCCTGTGCATACCACCTCCAGTCTCAGCCTCCTTATCTGCCTGTGCCTTTGCATGAAATGCCTCTGAGTGCCCAGTCCTAGGCAGTTCTAACCTCTATTTACTCCCTCTGATTCAGTTTTCCTATCTTAAGAATGCAGCTCATGCACTGCTTTCTTCCAGAAGACATCCCCATGGCTTTTGCACCCACCACCCGTCATAGTTAAACTGTTTCATAAACTCCCACTGACTATTACCTGCTCTGGAAGGCTCTGGGATATTGCTGAGTAGGGTGTTAGAGCACCTAAATCAATTTCCAGATTCTTCCCTTCCCTCCCCTGTTCTTTCCTCATGTTTTCTTCTTTTTTTTTTTCTTTTTCAGTGTTGAGAATCAAAGCTTAAGTTTGTGTGTGCTGAGCAAGTGCTCTACCATGGAACCACAGCCCCAGCTTCTTTTTTTTGTTTGTCAATAGTTTACTGATCACCACATTTAGTTCTAAGAGAGATTATGTAAGGTAAATTGCATTAGGCCCATCTTTTCCTGAAGGAGGGGTTTAAGAACATGACTATCCAATTCAGAGACAAAACAACTCTTAAGTGATGGCATCAAGATTTCAAAGCAGAGTCTGAACCCTTAGTGATAATGTAAATGTCAAGAAGTATTAATGTTTCCGGGTCTCTTTTTACCTGCAATATAGTGATAATAGTAGTGTTACAAAAGGCAAAGGCCTAATCAGCACATTCTAATTTAACTGATTAAATGCAATATTCTGCTCGCAAGCCAGGACTAAATTCAGGAGCCTCTGGTGTAGAGTTAAAGATATCACAAATTAACAATATTTGCTCAATTGTTCAGTTTTTCAAGAAGCAGTTTCTTCTATGCTTTGGAAGCAAAAGAAATCTTGAGGTCCCCAAAACAAATGTTACAGAATGTAAAAGATAATAACTACGTGTTATCCAACACACCTGACTGACTAGTTTTGAAGGAATACTTAATGGGTTGTGAGAAGGAGTCCTTCTCCACATGTTAGATTAGTGGTTCAAATCCTCAATATGTTGATAGGTGTTTGGTCATATATTATGATTTATCAATAGCTTACCAAATAACACAAGGAATGCAAAAGTGCTTATGTGATTTGAAATAGAATGTGCAGTTGTAAGGTTTTATTATCCTTATCTTTTATGCAGATAAACTCTATATAGTAAAGATATACTTACATCTTTATTATACCTGTCCACTCACACATGAAGTCTCTAATGAATCCTACACATGTCAGGATCAGCAGAGGTTTTTAAGAACATGAAAATCTATAGCTCATAGTAGAAGATTCTGATTCAGTAGTTCTAGATAAACATTAGTTTCTAGACACTGAAAAGTCTCTCTGGAGGAAGCAGATGTTCACTGCTCTATTATGTGGGATGGTCTAGACTATGCTACTGTAGCAAAAATAAACACAAAAATCTCAATTGCTTTACACAATTTAAGTGTATTTCTTGCTAATGACACTGAAGCACTGGGGTCAGCAAGAAGATTGGCATAGGGGCTGGCAGGTGTTCATGCTGACCAACTCCCTCCAGTGTTGTTGTACTGAGACCTTAAGAAATGAAGGAAAGAATGAGATGGCCGATGCACTGGCACCGAGGCTTCTTGCCGCAAATTCACCTTCTACATTCCAAGTAAGTCAAACAATGTTCCGCTTCACAGATTTGGAGACAGAATTCCAGTTCTGTTCGGGATGGGGGAGAAGTGAAAATGTGAACTGCTTTGCTCTAGAGGCTGCCAACATCTCTGGTCTGGGAACTGTGAATTTCAGTCTCTTTAGCTGTCAAAGAATGAAGGAAGTCACAGAGAAATAAAGCAGATTTCTGAAATCTGTGGCTAATTAGTAGACCAGTGAATTATCATCATGGTTTCCTGACCACACAACTCATTGCTCAAAGTTTTCAACCTCATCTAACCTACTTCTGATGCGCATTCTTCCCTTCTTTTTACATTATTGTCAGAAAATTTCAAAATCAGAAAAATTTCTTTCCTTAACAATAATTTAGGGTCAGTGATTTATTTGATGGCCCTCTTAAGCAAGATATTTTTAACCCCACTTAGAAATAGTCTGCTTTCATGATTTATTACAACTTTCTTTCCCTGGTTAATTAAACTCATTTCTTAGGAAATGACTCATGGCTAATCACACTAAGAATAAAATTAGTTATATTGCCCTCTTTTGTTATAAAATGAGTGTAAATAACTTTTAAGGCAGTTTTTCTAAAATCAAGAAAGCATGTCATGGTCCCCTATTCAGTAAAATTATGTGAAATAGCAGACTTGGGGAACAGTAAATCCAGATGCTGTCCTATTACTGCATAGAATGAGGCAGAAATTTATATTCTTTTATTATTAAACCAAGCTCTATGAATTGGATTTCTTTTAGAAATTTTCTAATTTTAAGGGTTGGAGTACCATTAAAAAAATTCCTAGACTAAAACCTATTGTACAGTTTTTTTGCCCACTAGAGAGATATAAAACCATTACATTTAAGTATCATAATAGCTAACATATGCTATTTCTTAGAAATGACACTGCCATCTGGAGTAAAGTCTACTGATGATTTCATACAATACTCCAGTTTTCTTTAGGTAGAGAAATGCCAAACTATTCTGACTTTAACTTCCATGCTGTACTAATGAAAAATAATAAAAGGTAACAGTCTTCTTTGACCTACTTGCTGGAGATCACCTACTGCTTTATTAATAAATTACATATAGTAATTATAGTAGCTAGGAATGCAGAAAGCAAGCCAGATGCTTGTTTAGAATTCGACTTAGGGCTGAGCCACCTCCTAACACTCCTTCTTATAACCAAGCTGATCATGACGTCCTCCTGCTGGATCTAAGTGCTGCTCTGCAGCCCAAATCATCACCTGGCACCTGAGTTTTGGCTGTCCTGTTTGCCAACTGAGGGACCTTCATGGGGTATCTGCATCTCCCTGAGACCCAGTGCTCTCACCTATGAGATGGGAGCAATCTTTCTAAGTTTAGTAAGAAGTTTAAGGATCATGACTGCAAAATCGTTAACAAAACTCCTCTGAAAGGTTATAACAGAAAATAGGTCATTCTTGCTATGAATTTCTCCTCCTTTTGCTTGTCTTTATTTCCACCAGCCTGCATACAGGAACACAGAAGGGTGGAAAGGAAGGACAGGGCGTGGACATGGAAGAAATCAAACTGGGAACAGAAGCAAAGATAACATGACGTATTGATGTTCCTAAAACAGCTACCTGGTGTGGTGATCCTCTGGGCCTGCGAACACCGCGGCAGTGTCCTTGTGTTGCTGCAAGTCACCTTTGTGTCTGGCCTTTGGTGAACTTGCACTGACATAACCAGTTTAATCCCTTTGACTCTTGAAATTCTTAAATGTATGAGTGAGCAGGGTTGGGAGGCTGGAGACGCAGAGGGTGGAGGAAGGGCTTCTCACCTGACTGCCTCCTAGGCCCCTGGGCCTTTGTCATGCACACAGCAGACCCTCTGGGCCACCCCCATCTGATGGCTGTGTGAGGACAAGCCGCCGGATAATTGATGGGCTCAGTCTGACCAGGCACAGGTGGCCCAGAGACAGCATACAGCAGCTTCTCCGGTTTGCCAGTGCCATCTGTTGCCACAAGAACATCTGTTGTCAAGGTCACCCTGTCACCCTCTGTTAAAGTTACAGGTTTGGTGAATAGGATAATGTCACCTAAGAAGAGCAATACATATGTTGGGGCCTTGAAATGAAGAACAAGGGAGACCAGTGTACAAAAGACAAAGAAAATCTTCACTTCTGAAGTTTGGAAATATGAGTAAGAATTACTGAGTATGAAAAATACAGAGAAAATTCATATGATTTTAAAGGGAAATATCCCTGTGTAAAGTTTGCCAAAAGATTATTGTCATTGTTCTCCCTTGCTAAAACATTAGCTGGCTTCATAGAGGGAGAATATTTTCACAGAGGCAGGATACACATTTATAAGAGAAATATGGCATGTTTTTACAGTGAGATGTACTTATAACAACAAGCAGTCTCTTCTCTGCTTGGTAACTTTATAGACCAATTTTTGATGTGCCTTTTTGTGTACATACATTGGATTAAGCACTGTGTGTACATGCGTTTGTTTGCCTGTGTTTGTATGCACACTGATTTACATGTGCACATGTGTGTTCACTCTCAGCAGTTGCAGAGAAGGAACAGAATGGAAAGGGGCACTACATCTATTAAAGCCTTTAACTGGCATTTGAGTTTTCTCTGCTGCTAAAGAAAATGGCCATTTATTAATAAAGAAAAATTATGTTAATAGAGTCCAATGAGCTGATGGACACTGTACTGCAGTGAAGCAAATCCTATCCTGGACTTCTGTAGTTGTCAGTACCCATATGTCCAGACTCCCAGCAGCAAGGGTTCATCTCCCCTTGCCCCTCCCCATGTTTGCTGCTGATGCTTTTTAAAGCAATTTCACCCAGTGGCAAAGAAACATCATCCCCATCTGTTTCAGAAGTATGACTTTGCTTATTGGTACAATATTGCTGGCACTGGGGGACAGTGCTTTTAGGGACTTGACGATGACTATTGAATGATGAGATGAGAAGGGAGGATAATCTGCTGGGTTTTATAAAATACACTCACATCTGAGTGTATAAAATACACTCACATCTGCCCCATGAAAATGAAAGGGTAGTGGAGGAGGACAATATGACTTCTCAGCAGGAGAATGGGTGAGGAAGGAGTCCATAAAATGCAGAACATTTTCTGTTTTATCTGTACCTGCAGTCTGACCAAACACCATGCAGAGCATGGGTCTCTTAGAAAGAAAAAAAAAAGGTTTACAGTTTGCAGTTTTGATGTTCTTCAATGTGTGTTGGGTTTGTAGCATTGTTTACTCCCTGACTTGGCTGGTTCAAGTTCTGAAAGTATTAACAGATTGAATGACAGCAACTAAGGGTGGTTTCATCTCTTCTGGGGCTGCTAGGAGGCTGATTCATTCATACCCTCTTCCCAATCCTGTTGTAAGTATAAGAGAAGTGCTGTAGATAAAAAATGTAATACAAACAAAAGGACCATTAAACATTGGTACTCATACTGTAGACTTCAAAATTATACAGGTGACATATACTTGAATCCATATCCCAAAAAACAAAGGATTATTTCAATTATTTGGCTTTATATGACTTACATAAATTAATTTTCTTTATAGTTCAATTTAAGTATTATCAATGCCAATGTGTCAATGTTATTTCATTATTTTCCAGGTGACTCTTTTCTAAATTATAACACAATTAATACATAGTTGGGTATAAACTGCTTACTGGTTATGTGGCCCTAAGAAAATCACTTAACTTCTGAGAATTCTGTCATGAAACAGCCACAGAAATCTGAGTTCTTCAAGTGCAATTCACTTGCATATGTATCTCCTCCCTTTTGCCCATAAAAGCAGGTCTCTTTCTTACCTTTTTCGTTCTGTCCCAATAGCCAATCTCATTCATGACTTATAAGCTTTATACTCTAGGTATATACCCCAAATGTGACAGCTATTTTCATCCTCCAAATCTGTGAATCTTAAAAAGACTTCATTTTTAAGGGCTTTTGAACCACAGGTTTTGAAGTCACTCTGCATCACCTCCTAGTTGAGTGACCTCAGAGAAACTTCTTGGTGTGCTAAATCCTGGTCATCTATAAAATAAGATTTCAAATGGTAATGATAGAATTCATAAAGATTAAATGCCTGACAAAATATGTGACATTTAGCAAATGACATATCAATGATAGGCATTCATACTATCAATCATTAGCTTAAAAGACCATTTAAAATGCAGTGATATTATTTCCTGGACATAAATATTTCCAACTTCTGGTTTAACCACATGCAATTCCTTCTGCAAGGTGAAAGTTGGACTGTTTGGTTCCTTGGTGTCTTCCAGTTGGTTTAAGTAAATGGTCTGAATGAGGAGGGGTCAGTTAGGGAGTTTGTTCTCCAGTGTCTCAAAGACTTTCACAGGCAAGCACACTTCTTAGCTAAAGTGCAAGAACAGAGTAGCAGTAGGGCTTTCACCAGTGGGAGTTGCCCTCTTTCTACACTGCTTGGTCTCCTTGGGATAAGCAGAGTATCTGAAATCTTATCCTAGAGCTGACATACCTGGAGTCTTCTGAATCTAGTGGTCCCTGAGACCCTGCTCAGCACTAGTATTTTGATTTTCAGGCCATGGCTAATGATATCCTCAGTAAAGGGTCAGAGGAAGCAGTGTGACGGAAGCTTAATTTACTATATTCTTTGATGATTCGAGGATTCCATTAGACACAAAGGAGTTTTGAGGAGGGAAACTGAGTCTATGTCGGGCTTATTTTTCCCTAGAAATAACTTGAGGCTGCTGCTGTCTTTGAGGGTTCTTGTTAATCCAATATTGCGTCTGCTTTCTTTATGCCAGTTTCCTTACCAATTTTAACTTTCTGCTTCTGGTGCACTCTCAAGAAACTTGAGGATGAACTTGGAAGGAGAGGAGTGTGAGCTGCGGCACACCTGTGTAGGGGATCCAGCCGGCTGTTGAGTCATCTGCATGACATCAGCACTCATCTGAATGTGAACTGCTCAGAAGACGGGAGCTACTGCAGTGTTTGTAACTCATAGTTATTTCTTCCACAGACACTGACTTCTTTACAGATGTAACATTTATTGACCATATGTATGTCTTAGACATGGAGTCAAACATCTTCTATAATTCAATTCAATTCCTATAATGGGCCTGTGAAATGGGATTAACCTTGTCTTAAAGATGAAGAGACTGAGGCTTAGAATGAATATGTAACTTACTAAAAGACTCATGTTAGCTAGCACTGGATGAAACAGGAATTTCATGTATCCTAACTGCACATTTCTTACTGTTGTGAATCAAACTCTGTGAACAATAGAGCATATTTCACATGTGATAGTCCCTAATAAGTTAATTATATGTGTTGCTTTAGAGACTAAATGTGAATTTGTTTAGTATACAAGAAAAAATGAACTGTGTAAAAAATAAAAAATTCATAAGTTGTTTGTTGGTTCTTTGAACTATCCCATTTTTCTTTATTCTGTCTTCAGTATTTTGTTGAATTTAAAAATTTCAGTTATTATGGGAGCATTACCAGACGGTTGATGGCTATGAATAAAAAAATAAAAAGCAAATGAAAGTCTCATTATTTTAATCCATGTCTTAATCTGAAAGTGCTGTGATAGAATATTGGTTTGTAGATACATGTCATTGACCACTCAGATGCACAACTCAAGCAATCACAAGTGCAATGTCACCTCACAGAAAGCTTCTAATTTAATTAAGTTTAAAGTAGGTAAAGGCCGTCATTTGTGCCTCTCTGAATAGCTCGTACTCACAATTACTTCTGAGAAAGGAGACAGCAGTGCACTCAAAAGAATGTCCAGACTTCCCTAGACATGAAAACGTCCCCCATGAATTATTTCAATGTAAATCTACCGTTCTGGAAAAATAATGAAATTGGACATTGTTTCTAGAATCAGTGGGTACAGAAGAGTATGCATCAGTCTCTTACTGAATTAGTTCTGTGGAAAAGTGACTCCAACAGAATGTTATGCTTTTGCTTAATGAAACTCCTCTCCCTGGCCATGATTTTCTGGAATCTACTTTTGCTAGGTATCAAGAAAACAAGCAAAACTTGAATTTACTGGGTCTTATTGTATGCCAAGGACATTTTCAAATAAAATAAAGTGTGTGTGTGTGTGTGTGTGTGTGTGTGTGTGTGTGTGTGTGTGTGCACACATGCTGGAGTTAGTTTTGTAAAAATGGTAGAACTCCAGCCTCAGATGCACAAGCCAGTTAGCAGGGTCTGTAGAAGTTCAGGTGGTGAGGGAGCACACCTTTTCCCTCTTATCCCACCTACTCCCAGCCCCAATTAAAAACAGGCAACCCTATGTTTCTGGCAGTATCAACCTAATTAGATTTTGACAAAAACGTAGCAACATTCACTTGCAGAAAATTAACATACATTTCTGTTTACATGTACTTTGGGAGAAGGGAAAAATAAAGTCACATGCAAAATCTTGCTAAAAACTTAGCCTGTCTCCATTCACATACACATCCTTCATGTCACATTAACTTATTCAGCCCAATGCCCAGAGCTATGCCCTTCAACTGACTGGCAAGGCTGGGCTTTAGTGTTTAATAACCTCCTCATGCATGTGGACCTATATATCTGGGATCTATGAGGTACACAGATGATTATTTAGAATTAATGGATCATCCAAAGTGCCAGTTGGCACATTTGATCTAAAAAGTGTAACAAATGCAGCTGTTTACTAATAAATAAAGCCTCAGCTGTAAGAGAAATAAATTAGATGCATTTAATTGGTAGCTGCAAAGCTCACCCCTTGATTACAATGCGGCTTCTTGTTACTTTATGATGTCAGGGCGGATGGCGGCCTGACAGCGTGTTTATGAATCACAGTTTGCAGATGGCATTCTCGGTTGTCGGCAGCTAGGAGCACAAGCAACACGAGGCCTCAACAGCAGGCTCTGCCAAAGACGACCCCCTGAGAATTTGCTGTCTCCATTTCTCTCATGCCCATCTCTTCCTGGCAGAGCCCACTTCACAAACCCACTTATAATAAATTGCAACATTCTGCCAGGGAATCAAGGGAGCTGGTGCCAGAGAAGGCCATCTTCTTGAAGTGGTCTCTTTGTCATTGCTGAGGGGACTGCAGTGAGTCCCAGGGCAGCCTTCTTGAAGGTTCTTTTCAGGAAGAGAGCTGAGGGTGGGGCTGGAGGGAAACCCGCTCCTCGGTCTCCTGCACCTGCCAGCAGCAGTCTCTGTCTTTCAGCACAGTAGAGGGTCTTGGCACTTAGGATTTGAGTGTCCTAACTAGTGACAGCTTTGTCATACACAGCTGAGGACGGGGGAGGAGGGGCCAACCCAGCCTGGAGCTGCAGCTTCATGGCTTCTTCCTTCAATCTTCCAGGGCAGTAGTCATCTCTCTGGCGGGAACAACAGATAGGAGAGACGCCGCTGTAATGTGACGTGGACTTAGATGCCATTGTCACTGGTTATTTGCACAGTGCATATTTATTTCAATGGTCTGTTATTAGAAAAATACCAGGGTCAAATTTGTTGCATCAAACAAAGAACCATTTGAACAAAGAATAGTAGTGATGAATTAATAGCAGTGCTAATGTTAATATCAGCAGATGCCCTCAGTAGGGAGTACACTAAAATCATTCCCAAATGGTCACAGAAGTTGTCCTGTGAGTTGCACAGCAGCACTAGCCCTTTTTCCTCCTGTTGTTTTCCCTACGTGGCAGTGCTCTTCTGTCCCTTAACTCTTGACCATGTGTCTGGGAAGACTGGGCCTGGTCACAGCCTTTCCTGCTGTGTCTGTTTACAGGGAAGAGAATCTGGCTTCTCCACTGTCTGATCAAGCTTGAGTTATAATGGCTTCTGGTCTTGAAGCTGGACTACATACAGAAAGTGCACAAATATGATTTTTTTTTGTTTGTTTCTTGTTACCAAAAACAGCTCTGAAAACTCCAGAGAAGAGGAGAATCAAGCTCAGATTTTTTCTTCTTGGTGAAGCTTCCTGTCTTATAATAATACATATGATTTAATTCAAATGAGGGGTAATAATGTGAAGAGTGTCTCATGCAGGCAGTGCATCATCAGTGATGAGTGCTCATGTAGCACACAAAAAGCCCTGGGTCCGATCCTGAGTATTTCTGTCAGTCGATTGATCAGTCAATTTTTAAAATGAACAGAAAAATCTCAAATGAAGTATTTATGTTAAATAAAAAAATGACTGTATTCTTCCAAAACTCATGGACAAGGCAAGGAGTTTGTTCTCATCACTTTGATGTTGTAGTAGAATTTCTATTTAACCTGAAAAGGCAATAACTAAACATACACATCCATGCATAAAAAATATATAAAACTGAAGCATTCACATTGAGAAGGGAATCATATAACTATTTATAGATTACAAGGTTCTATAAATAGAAAAAGAGAATAAATATACAAAATTCTTATAAACAAATTCACCACTATGATGAGTTACAAGAGTAATATAAAAATTGTCTTATTATATCAGCAATCAGTAATCTGAAAATGAATTTGAAGGAAACAATTCCACTCCCAAGGCAGTGCAATGAACAAAGTATTCAAGGCTATACTTGATAAAAGCAGTGTCAGGCTTACACATAATCAATTAAAGTTCATGAGAAAAGTAAAATGAGAGCTATTCCATGTCCATGGATTGTTATGACAATAATTCTCTTCAAATGCATCTAAAAATTCAAATGTATCTACTATTTCAAAGCCTAGGAAAATCCTAGTTAGCTTTATGGTTTTGTTGTTATTATTGAAGAAATGGAGAAGTTGATCTGACATTTACCTAGAAACATAAAAGAACCAGAATAACCAAAATGATTTTGAGCAAGAAAAATAAAGCTGGAGAACTTATATTTTTCAATTCTAACAGTAGCTTTATAAAGCTATTGTAATCAGTGTCATGTGATACTTGAGAATGGTGGGAGATACAAGTCAATGTAAAAGAATCAAGAGCTCAAAATTATAACTTTTTTTTTTTTTTTAGGTTTTTTGAGACAGGGTCTCGCTTTGTAGTTCAGGATGGCCCTGAGCTCAGCCTCAAACTCACATCACAGCAATCCTCCTGCCTCTGCCTCCCAAGTGCTGGGATTACAGGCATGAGCCACCACACCCGGCACTGTGGTATGTGGTGCTGGTTGCTGCTGGGAACCAGCAATACACACCCAGTATTGTGTGTGGTTACTGGGGATTGAACCCCGGTCCTTGCACTTGCAAAACAGGCACTGGAACCACTGAGCTAAATCCCCGGCCCTCAATTATAACTTTTTAAACAAATATGACAATAAGACTACAATCCTCTCAACAATTGATGTGGAGACACTGATATATACATGCAAAAAAAAAAAAACACTCAGAAGCTTATCTCAGACAGTATGAGAAAATTAATGTAAAAAGGATCATTAACTTAAATATAAGAGCTAAAATTATAAAGCTCCTAGAAGTGAATATAGGAAAATAAATCACAGTAACTTGGAGGATGAGGTTTTTCCTGAAGAAGTGACATTGGGCTGAAAGTTGATTGACTGAAAAGACCTTATGTACAGGTCTGGGGGAGACTGTTCCATGCTCCTGTAGATAAGTTAGCAACAACAAAGCCTAGAGTGAGATAAAATATGCATTTTCTAAGAGCAAGAAAAACAGTGTGTTTGGTTCTGACAATGGGACAAAAATCTCTTGGATGGAACAAAAAGCATTAAATGTTAAAATGTTTAAGTCAGGTTTAATCAAAAAGTTTCTAAACTTAGAAAGATATTCTCAAGAAAATTAAGATTCAGACTGGGTGAGAATATTTACAAATCTTACCTTTGTCAAACACCTTGCATCCAGGATAGAAAAGTAATTCCTACAGCTTAAGACTCAAAATACAATCCAATACAAAAAGGAGAAAAACATTTAAACAAATATCACTAAAGAAGATATATGGGTGATCAACAAGTATTTGTAAGGTGTTCAGTCACTAGTACATGGAAATGTAAGGAAAGAGTGATGTACCAGTAGACAATCACTAGCCACATATAAAAACAAGTGGAGCACTGGCTTTTGCCAAGGACATACTTACACTGAAAAAACAATTCAGTGGTTTTGTACAGCTAAATATATGCTGCTACTTTAATCATCCTACTTCTAAGCAGTTTTTAAACAGAAATAAAAATATTTTGTTCACCAATGTTCATTAGAATTTTAGTTGTGACATCTAAACTAAAATAAAATAACTCAAATATTATCATTAGACAAAGGATAAAAGAAAATGTCATCTATTTATATATTGGAATATTACTCAGCAATAAAAATTAACAAACTACTGATTCATATAAAAGCATAAGTGATTCTCCAAAACATTACTCTCATCAGAAGAACTCAGGGCAAATATAGTGTGCTTCCATTGTATAATATTGTGTAATAAATAAAACTAATATACAGGGGTTAAAACCAGACCCAAGAGTTGCCTATTGCTCCCGGTAAGAAACTGACTGCCAAGTATTTGGAAAGCACTTATTGGAATGACATAACTGTTGCATGTTTTGATACACTAATGGTTGCATGGGCATTTTTGTTTATCAAAACACATAAGTATATTCAATTAAAATAATTACAGTGTATTGCTTTTAAATCATACCTCAACAAAGTGATAATCTTAGAATTATGAGAGATACTACATACACTTCTAAAATAAACACTATCTTAGTCCTTCTAGGATGCATTGAAGGCATTTCCCAGAAGCTGTGTGTGGACATTCAGCCCCAATGGACTTAGAGAGTTGAGGAGACCTTTGGACTGAGTCACATAAATGATGCTGAGGAAAGATGAGTTCATTCTCATTTGGCCTCACCTTTCTGTCTTTTGCAACAGTATGATTCAACACATAGTGCTTCCCTGAGCTCCAGCACCTTGATCTCAGACTCTCCAGTCTCCACAGCCGTAAGACAAAGATCTAGACTCATGAATACCACTCATACATCTCCTAACATGGCCTTCATGGCCAGTCGGGTGTTCTTGAAGAAGACTAATGCCTTCATTTGTGTTCTGTCAACTTCTGCTCCTTGTATCGAGGATATAAAAGTAATTCCTATGACTTAAGAATCAAAATACAATCCAGTATAAAAAGGAGAAAAACATTTAAACAAACATTACAAAAGATAAGTGGGCTGCTTGCCCAGCTCCTGCTTTATGCTCTAAAACCCCTGCTCACTGCTAGATGTTGACTATCCTCAGCACTCCCACCTCTCTGGGCCCAGTTCTGAAGTCCTCTCTTTAGGATGGAATAGCTGTCAACAGCAGGACTTTCCTCCTATTCGGAGCAATGTGGGAATGGAGACTTGAGTTTCTGCTGGGCTTGCTTCCCAGCCTTCTGTGCTTTTAGTAGTGTCCTACGTGGAAAAGAGTCATAATGAAGTCCTCTGTTGCTTTAAAATAAGGACATCAATCCCACTTATGAGGACTTTGTCTTAATGACTTGATCACCTTAAGAAGATTCACCTCACCTTGGAGGTTGGGATTCCAACATATGACTTTGGGACCACAACTATTTAAAACACAGAACACAACATAACATCGTCTATTATGATACCTAATAAACACTTAATGATTATTTCCTATATTATACAAAAAATTCAAAGTTATATGAAAGATACTAATTTCACCAACTTATTTTATAAGACTGGTAAAATACTGAGAAAAATTGAACAAAAATTGTTAAAAGGGAAAAGAAAGACAAGTGAAAGTCTTTTATAAACATAGAATAATGTTAAACAAAGTATCAGGGTAATGAATGAAGCAGTTTATTAGAAGTAACAAAATGGGAATTCATCACAGAAACGCACTTATGTCAATGTCAGAAAGTTTTTAAAAATGCAACTCTCCTTATTACCCAATTAAAAAGAAACAACCAAATTATCAAGTTAAGTATAGCAGCAAAGATACAGTCCTGATAAATCATTTTGGAAGGACTTCCAGTCTTTCCTGAGACAATGTAATAGGTGAGAAAAAATATAAGATGTCCCACTGGAATTAAGTGGGACAGCTCCAACTGACTGCACATAGTGGTTATTTGCACATAAAAGCTAAAGGGGCCAAACTGAAAAACTCTACAAACTAGTAACCTATCAATAAGTTAGCTTAATAGACCATTATTAGTAAATAATAATTCCTATAACTAGTGAAATAATTAAAAACTTTTTAAAAATTACTTTAAATAATATAATAATGAATGGGATTGAAATATCTAGGAATTAAACTGGCAAAAAATAGGTGGGAACCAAATGAAGAAAATTATGAAATGTTAATGGCTCTGTTATTTAAATAGAGATGATTGACAGCATTTATTCATTTTGTAAAGTTATTAGTTAATAAATAGATGCTAATTTTTAAGATTCATTTGAAAAAGTAATGTATATAATTCTATAAAAATATTTAAAATAAATGTGTAAGATTTAAATTTATGTAACTATATATATTTTAAAAGTTATAATGTTATCCACTTCCTTTCTGAGGTGCTCGGATAACAAAACATGAGGGCCACTACACACCACCCTCCGCACTCAGAGCAGTCCTCAAGGCTCTGGGAAGCGCTTCCGAGCAAGGCGCAGCAGCTCGTACACGCCCTCTGCTTCTCACGCCTCTTCCTATCTGGTCTGTAATATAATTGTGATGGTAAAAGCAAAGCAGTCACTTTACAACTATGAAGTGAATTATCTAAGGATGAAAATCACACTATTTATGAATGAGAAGTTCCTTATTTCATTATGTTTCTATAGCTATTTGTTCTGTGGCATAAAAATGAATGTAACCTCTAACTGGTGAGATGCTTCAACTATAATAACTAAAATACAGTGTATGGTGACCTTGATGCCAGAATAGATAAGGGCAATAATGACTAGTCTAGGTATCTATCTATCATCTATCTATCTATCTATCTATCTATCTATCTATCATCTATCTATTCATCTATTTCTATCCTCTGTCTAGTAATTTCCTACTATTACAGGAATCAACATGAAGATTCCTCAAAAAACTAAACTGTAATTTCTACCACACCCATCTATTCTCCTTCTAAGTATCTTCTCAATAGAGTTAAAGGCATTGAACTACAGTGATACATGCACATCTGTATTTATAGCAGCACAACTCAATAGCTGAAACTTGGAAGCAGCCTAGATGTCCATCGATAGATGAATAGATTAAGGACTGTGGTGTACTCAGACAGATAGAAAGATAAACAGGATATTTGCAGGAAAATATTTTCATCTTGAGATTATAATGTTATATGAAATAAATCAGACACAAAAGCTTGAATACAACATGAAGATATCAAAGTATAAAAAAGAGCAAAATAAAAAGTTAATGTGAAGTAAGAAGTCAGATTTTTCTCCAGTGGAGAAAGGACCAAGAGATGGAGGAAGAGAGTAGGAGAGGAAGAGGAGATGAAAACGTGAATCTAGATCTGTTATAGCCGTGCACCAATTCCATGCAAGGATATGAACACACCATATTGCAAACATGGACCAATAAAAAAGAAGTACTCAAAAATCATTGCTGCACATGGGGCAACCAGGAAATAAGCACAGATGTCAGGGGCAAATGTCCTTGCCTCAGACTTTCCCTGTGCATAGCCTCTCTCTGGGGCACAGTCCAAGGTGGCCCTGTGCCTCTGAGACTCCCCTTCCCAGCACAGGAACTCCAGCTTGTGAGCCTCTGCCCTGAACACTCTGCTCTTTGAAGTTTGTCCCATCTTCCATGCAAGTCATTGTCTTTCCTTCTATGGCCACCTGATCCCTAATGGTGTCCTGATTAAAACTGGTACATTCTTGCTGATTGACTCCTTAATTCAAAAGTCAATTTTCTTGATAACGTTCAGTATTCCATCCTCTGCACTCTTCTGCCATCCTTTTATGTTGATTGATTAGGTCAGAAAGCCCAAGCTTTTCATTTAGTTCTTTTTAACACCCTTGTCATTGAAGTCCATTAGTATTTGAATAGTGGATTTTAAAATATTATATTAAATTTTATTGCTTTTGACAAAGGCAGTTCAAGAATAATTTCTGAATATCTTACAGAAACTATAAAATGTCAGAAGTGGGAGGGTCCTTGGAGACTGTCTGCCATTACCTCTTCTAGACACGGAGGAACCACATCCCAGAGAGGGTAGCTTGTTCACTGCTGTATGTTTTACAGTAAAGATGCTGGGATCCAAACTGGGAACTTCCTAGAGTCCATCTCATCTTTAGTTGCCCATATGCTCTTCTTGGCTTTTGGAGAGGTAGCTCTTCTTGTTCCATTTGGGGCACTATCTCTTCCCTGCAGAAACACCTGACCTTGTCTCTTACCACCACACCTGCCCTCCCCACACAGAAGAAAGGGTCTGTCCAACTGCAAGGGCAATGATTTGACACATCTCAGATGCAAAAGCAGAGTCACTTAAACTCTGTCTGCCTTCTGCACAACCTGGCATGTATGCTGGGCTCCTGAACTTCCAATCTGTGCCACAAGAGCGGCCCTGTCACTGCTGGCCACAGTGGGAAGACTGAGCATCAGCTCCTTGTGGGTTCAAGTTAGGGCCAGGGGTTATGTGTGCTCTCTGACTTTACTACTAGTAAAGTCAGTATGACATTATTTCATCTGCTTGGAAAACACAAGATCCAGAGTTCGATCCCCAGTACCCACATACCACAGTGCCAGGCATGGTGACTCACACCTGTAATTTGAGCACTGGGGAAGCAGAAACAGGAGGATTGCCAGGAGTTTGAGGCTGGCCTGGGCTGTATAGTGAGTTCAGGGCCAGCCTGAACTACAAAGCAGGACCTTGTCTCAAATTAATTAATTTAATTAAAGCACTGAGCCAGAATCTCTGTCTTACTTATTATGGCATTTTAAGCTACTATCCATGCATGGTAAACACTAGATAGTAGGTAAAAATTTGCTAAATGAATAAATAAATAAGGCTTATTTAAAATTTGATAGATTCACGTAGTTGTCAGCATCTTGCACACTCTTCCTCACCAATTCCTCACAATCACCCAGCACCAAAGGTCTGCAAGAGGCACGAGCAGTCAGCCCTTCCACCTAAGAAGCTGGTCTCCGAGGTCTGCACTGAAAGTGAAGTCAAATAATCCACATGTTAACATAATTGCCTTTTGGTATATTTTTAATTAATCTGACCTCTGACCTTAGAGAAACAAAAGCTATAAACTATTCAATATGCTGCCTTGAAAAAAAATAAAAAGATGATCTGAAAATTTGTGACTTGTGAATTAACTGTGGACAAAATGTGATCACAGCCCAGCTACACAGGAGCCCTCATCAGTTAGAGGCAGTAGAGAAGAGGACTGTGTACACCCAGCCCAGCTACACAGGAGCCCTCATCAGTTAGAGGCAGTAGAGAAGAGGACTGTGTACACTCAGCCCAGCCTCTCTGCCCTTCTGTGTGAGGACTGAGAACAGAGCCCCCTCCTTAGGCAGCTGGCTGGATGGAGATCAAATGCTAGAAGGTGACTGCCAGTCTCTGCTGTCTTCTTTCTAAGGAGCGAGCACGGGGTCCAACCTCTCCTTGCCATTGGCATTTGTCCAGGGAACATGTCCTCCCCAAAGGGACAACTCTCTGCCCCCACCCCAGAGCCAGGTTCCTTTCAGAGCTGTGACAATGCCCACCATGATGCTGTGGTCACCAGCTCTGTAACCAGAGACACTGAGGGAAGGCAAATGGATCCCGGGTAACATGTGGCATTGCTTTCTTAGTTGCCTGATATGAGAATTTATGTGGTTTCTTTGGCAGCTCTGAGCCTGATCTCTAGTGATGGAAACTGCAGATGAATCACTGTGCACATTCATGTGAGATTGTGAGAAGAGAGAGAAGCTCTGGGAGAAAATAAAAGCATTTCCACTTTATCCAGTTTTGGTCATTATGTACCACTTTGATTCTAATGCATTTTACATATCCACTCATATTGTCATATTAGATCCACAGATGGACATGGGGAAGTTTTTGGATTCTCTTGGGACAGATGTCTAACAGAAACTTACATAACATGAGCCATGTGAACGTTTCGGGCAGGGACGGGGCAACACTGAGGCTCTGAGGTGAGTCATCTAACTTCATTCAAAGAAGAGCAAGGAGTTGGCGTTAATGTTGGTATGGCTAGAACACCATGGATGAAAGGAACAGTGGGAGGAGAAGAGGTCCAACAGGACGCTGGAGGTTAATTAGAGAGCCACTGTACCTATCTCAGTGTTTTCTAATACGTGTGGTGGGAGAGCCATGGACAGCTTCCTGAGCTGAAAGCTCCACTCCAGTGGGCAGTGGGGAGTAGAGCTTGGGACAGGAGAACACCATTGCTCACAGATTCAGACACTGTGCCCAGCAACAAAACCAGCTATCATTTGGCAATTAAAAAATGAAAATCATTGATAATAAAGAAAACTTCCCTCGGGACAAGAGACTCCATCTTGGTACAGAGGGTGGAAGTAGGAGTAAAAGTATTTTTGAGAAGAACCCGATAGGTTTCTTAGTATACTGAATAACATGTGAGAGAGGAGAGAGAAGCTAATGATGACACAGTACTAG
Organism: Petromus typicus; assembly: GCA_004026965.1. Lineage (NCBI taxonomy): Eukaryota > Metazoa > Chordata > Mammalia > Rodentia > Petromuridae > Petromus > Petromus typicus. The sequence goes on from PVIR01004978.1 coordinate 22,863, forward strand.
CTTAAGCGCTGAGCACATCAAGGTGAAGACAAAGTGGGAGATGGGTCTGGCTTGAAATGGGAAATCAAGAGCGCTTTCAACACCTGGAGATGTCTGTCAATCACCCTAAGAAGAAGTTGGAAGTTAGATGTGGGAGCCCAGATTCTATAACTAGAGATGAACATTTAGTAGACAGGGTTAGATGTGTGAAGTGATGGGCCTGGGTAATAACACTTGGGAGGTGCAAGGAGAGGAGAGAAAACCTAGAAAGCAGAGCTGATCCCCAATGGACCTTACTATCTTACTAACAAAGGTGTAATCCAGTGTCTCCTTGGATGCCCCTTTTCTGTGGCCTGGTGGGAATTCAGATACCTTTGGTCTCAAGGAAAGGAGATTAGTATGTTCCTGGGAATTCTCCCTGCAAGCACTAGATCTAAATTATCTCTTACTAGAAGTTTGATTTTTGGCAAATAATGAAAAAATTTAAAATTCAATATTATTGTCATTATAAGTTAAGTATTAAGTACCTGTGTCATAGCAATTTTATGAGAATTAACTTACATATCTAGTAGAACATTTAGTAGAAATGTTAGCTTTTTCCCATTGAAGAATAATCAGTTTTGGGAATTGTTCCTTCATACATCTTCCACCCTTCTTCACTACTCAGATTTCACACTTATAAAAGAAGGAAATGATTGTTTCTGCCTTGCTAGGTAGCTATGGGAGTTAAATGAGATAGCACCTGAGGCATATTATAAACCCTCTTAATATCATGCATATTGAAATAATTCTAAACTTTCATATATAAGCAAAGGGCATAAAAGTAAACTGGGATATCCACCCTCATAAACAGGGCTGGAGACATGCCAAGCTCTTCCTAGATGTGACTATCTCAGTAATAGTGATACTGCATGGCCTGAGGAAGCCAATAAGGGGACCATGGTAACTGTGCCTGTGATGGAGTTTGAAAAGATCCTTAACTCTTCTTCTTATGGGAGTATAAGTGGTGGAAAGCATACTTCTTATTCTCAATTTACAATTGAATCAATGCAAGAAGGATGGAAGGAAGGAAGGAAGGAAAGAAGAAAAAGGAGAAAATATGAAGGAAAGAAGAAAGAAAGAAGAAAATGAGTATTCTACCTATTATGGCACATATTTCTGAAACAATTTATTTTTACCTCTGGACATCAGGAATCTCTATTTCCTCTAAGAAGCTGACAAAGGTCCTCTGTAGAGTTAGAGAAATCTGAGTCAAGCACCCAGATCCTTCTTTTGGCTCTGAGAAATTCTCAGGAAGAAAGTAGGTCAGCACAAGCTGAAGCAATATTTCCAAACTGAAAAATTGTTCTCTTTGTGTTCTTTGGCCCTTCTTAAGCAGAGATTTAAGAATAGTGTTCAAATGCAGGTGTAAGAACCTGCCCATATCAAGATTGGGCCTGGCTAGGTTCTGTGTCATGTTTACGAGGTGGCATTGGTACAGTCAGATACATTCTGAGAGTGATTGACTGCAATAGGAAAGGGGATGGGAACCAAAATACAGGACAGGCAATAACATAAAAAGTGCTCCACCCGTTAAAAGATTGAAGGGCTGCTGAAAAAAAGCACATACCCTTTTTTATATACTAAGTGTGTGTCACATGGAGGAAGGAGGAAACTGACTTGGAGATTTCAGAAGGCAGATATGTACCTATTATGGAGAGCTGAAAGAGCTGCTGGGCAAGGTTTCCAAAAGGAGGAAGAGGGTCAGGGTGGATATTTGCTGCAGCCTTTTCCCCTGCATTATCAAGGTGCTTCCCTAAAGAAAACAGTTCATGTTATAATCAGAGAATGAAACAACTACATACTGTAAGATACTTCATCGATGCAGTGGTGAGGAGGAGAACAATACCTCTCCTCCCTCTGGGTCAAATAGCTATGGCTTATCATGCTTTTTTCCATTTCCTTTTCTTCTTAAAGTCTGGGGAAGAGTTAGGTAGCTGGCTCTTTTCAAGTAGTAGCAGACATATTTATCCACTGTTGGCAACCCCTGACTGAAGCTTTGTTGTTGACAGCTCTTTGGTTGCTCTTGCTCTATTTACTTGGTTGGAAGTCCTACTCCCTAGATTTAGAGAAAAAGGAGAAATCTCACTCATTATCCATAATGTATATATGATCTCTTTTAACTCTTATAAAAATCATAAAGAAATGTTTTTGAGACTTTAATGATTGAATTCCAAAGGGCTAAAGAAGTGTCCAGTGTCATTCAAACTAAGAAAAGAAGCCAAAGGTGAACGTAGGCCTGGCTGACTTCAAAGGTTCCTCTTTGTCACCCTTGCAGTGTCAATTACCTATGTAGAAGCCCAGTTTTCATCATGCTCAGTCATGCCAAGATTTATGTCCCCCGTGTTCAAAATAAGAGTTAGTATAGTTTTTCAAAAGGTCAGTAAAGTCCACAGAGGACTGCGGGGGTAGTTTAAATATGATAATAAGTATAATGTATTTAGTTTAAAGTCTACTCTTAATAAATGCTTAATAACTGTAACTACAGATGGGGTTCTGTCCCATAAAACTCTTCCTAAGGAGAAGAGGGACCTGGATCCTCTGAAAGAATCCCCACTGTGAAAGTCGCACCTGGAAGTGTCTCTCTGCAGGGCTCAACAACATTGATGTCGGTCCTGCAAATCTTCTGACAAAAATAAAGAAGCAAATTCTGCAGTCATCCCAGAGTTGTCTCTCCTTGAGAGTTATAGCTTCAGCTGTGGTTTTGTTAAAAATAGGAATGATTCACATAGGAATGCTCCACATGGTAATGACAATAATAATAAACACTGAGGATTTTACCCAGAGCTGCTCACAAACAGTAAGCTTCTTGTCCCTGGAGAAGGTTCATTTGAGAGCTGGGTGGCCGTCTTGGAGCCTAAATGTCAGGCTTCAAAATGACTAAATGACTAAATGTCAGGCTGAGGCATAGAGATCCAACTCAACTCCTTTGATATGGTTTATAGTTGCTGGGGCTAGCTGCATAAGTCCAGGCCTTCCTTCCTGGTGAGCACTGCCTCGATTGCTTCTTATTGGAAACAGGAAAGAATTCTATCCCAAGGTGTCAAGTCCTTCTGTCCCTCTATACAGAAATACTGACTAAAAAGAGGAACGTAGGGTATCCTGTCAGCCAAACATACTTTTGTTTTTCTCTTCCCCAAATATGCAATTTATTTAGAGTTGAGCAGCTCAGGGCTTGTCATACATCCCTCCTTGCAGACATGTTTGCTCAGTCCATGAGGCTGCTCTGTGAGAAGCTGTGAGAATTTCCCTTCCTTTTTCTCCAGGTCATATTGAAGTCAGATGTAAGCCAAATTCTGGCTGACACAGCATAATCTGATCAAGATGATTGATTTCTTTTACTCCACAACTTATGGGCACTCAACCCTGCTGAAGAAAAGTTTATTTTGAAAACTTTTGATATCTCATTTCACTATTTTTTTAACTAAAAGAAACAGTGTGAAGCTAGAATTATGCAATTTCATTTCTCTGGGTGCACAAAAAATTTTCAGCTTAGTTGAAAGCAACTGTTGGTGAACAAGTGCATCTGTGAATGTTAATGCCCTGTACCTTAGCCCAGATGAGTAAATCCATCTCTTTACTGGAAGCATGAAGACTTTCCATTTTTTTTAATATGTAAAGTTCTTTTTAAGGTAATAGGGGAATTTTGAAGCCAAGACCATCTGAAGTTTGAGAAAGAGTTTTGGTGTTCCCAGTTAAATTAAAAGGGCAAAAATGAAATAATGAAAAAAAAAAAAAGAAAGAAAAAAAGAAACAGGGAAAGCTAATCAACCACAGGGAAAAGCATGTAAGTTCATTTTTTTATGAACTAAATTTCCTCAGACATAGAAAAATTGAGAAGTTAGAAGCTTAATTTTTCTTTCTTAAATATTACTCTCTTTCAATTTATTTTTATATTAGTAGATGATGTGAGAGTCATTACATTTTATAGACCTGAACAAAATCATACAATTTCTTACTAATATTATGCAATGACATAATGCCATTTGTAGAGGTGTCGCATAAAGCAATTGACTTTTACTGGCTTCTGATGGCAGGGCTTGCCATTTTATATTCTGTTTTATGTAAGCTTTCTCCAAATTTATCAACCTCACAGGGTTTCTCAAGTTGCTTAATTATGGACAGAAGAGGATATCTCTGAGGCCTGACACAAGAACCTATTAAAGACCTTTTTTAAACAGAAATACAAGAAGTAGGAAGACGAGTGCATCCAGGATTCAACCTGGCCTTTGCTGGCTGGAGCTGTAAGGACGGATGGGGTTATAGCACCGACAGCTCTGCTGTACTTAACAGCACCTCAACAGCACACTGCAAAACATCTCAATTTCCTAATGTCACAGTTTAGCAAGTTAAAGCTTAGCCATTGTACACAATATCAGACTTGCTACTAAGCAGGGGCTCTTAGGTGGGTATATAGGTTTGGCTGTAAATGCATACAAAGGCACATGGGATGTTTCAGTCATCAGCGAAGGGTAGCAATTGGGTGAGTTCTCCCTCTGAGCGAGGGGTAGGGATTGGGTGAGTTCTCATTCAGAGAGTTCTTTATTGTAAAGGAGTACTCAGAAAGATGAGGACTATTCAGTGTATTTTTTAAATCACAAAGTTTGTTTATCTTCATGATTCCTGTTCATTAGGCTCCAAAGATTACATAAAAGAATTCTATATCACACCAAGGGAAATAACACTATAGTTTGTAAAGCATTTTTTTTAAGGTTTTTTGAGACAGGGTCTCGCTTTGTGGTTCAGGCTGGCCCTGAGCTCAGCCTCAAACTCACATCACAGCAATCCTCCTGCCTCTGCCTCCCTAGTTCTGGGATTACAGGCGTGAGCCACCACGCCCAGCACTGTGGTATGTGGTGCTGATTGCTGCTGGGGTGAGTCTCCACGCCCAGTATTGTATGTGGTTACCAGGGATCGAACCCGGGTCCTTGCGCTTGCAAGATAGGTGCCACAACCACTGAGCTAAATCCCCGGCCCCTTGTAAAGCATTTTTAAAGTATGCAAAATGTAGAAGCTTCTGTTGCTACTCCTGAATCCGAGCATTCCATAGACCTGCTGCTAAGTTCCTTCTCCAAGGGCACTTTCCCACCAGAGAACAGCCTCTTAAGGCACCTAATACATGGTAAGCTGTTATAAAAACCCAAAATAAATCTACTGGTGATTGATTAGAAATGTCTCTCAATATTTTCAAATGGTCTCTGGAGCAAAAAGTCAGCTCCTGTGGAGAACTACTGGCTGACTGGTCTTCTATGTCCCATCCATTTCTAAGAACTGGACTTGGGTGACAGATGGCATTGCTGGGAAAGCTCACACCTCCTGGATGATATGGCATTAGTTAGTCTGACCACAACTCTGCAGCAACAAGTTCCTAAGAAACAGGAACTTAGCATCAGTTGGATAGAGATATTCTGTGCTCAAAGAGGTACAGTTCCTGGAACCAGAGTTACTAACTGAAGTGGGTAGTCTTGTTACTTGGGTAAACTCAGTGTTTGGAATAGAAACTACATTTTGGACTATGTTCTGCATAACCCCTCCTTCAACTTAGCAGCTCTGTTTTTGATCTATTATAGTTCTCTGTCCTTATGTGGTAGGAAAAAATAGAAAACACTTGGAAGAAACTCTAGCCTTGGATCTGGAGCCCTGGCTTTGGATCCTAATCAGGTCATTAAACTAACTGTGTTAATTTGGACAAATTACTTCATATATTGGCTTAGTCGGTCAACTTTTCCAAGTATTTTTTGTACATGAGACTCTTTAATAGCTGTCTGGAAATATACATGGAAGTGCAGTTCTCCTAGTAGGCATTCAAAGTACAAATGAAGGAGGGAAAAGACATCAAGTAAATATACTATGTGATTATATTGGTATGCTATTACTGCAGCACTTGGGAAAATTATAAACTGCCTGGTTTGTTTCCATCTTAGTGGAAACCAAGTTCTTCCTTAATGACACTCTCTCCATCAAGATGATCAACATTTCCTTCTTTTTGTCCAGTCAATCTATACTAAATTAGGTAAACCAATATCAAACAGTGTCCATGGACAAATTTCCACCTGGCAGGCTATCCATAATCCAAGTTACCTCCTCATTACTTCAGCTGTTGGACCCTGGCTCCTACTGAGATTGCTTCTACTCCCTCATCCAGACCTCCCACCTGTACTTCATCTCCCATCCAAATCACTCTTTTACTATGTCTACTTTCTTTTTTTTCAATTTCCAGAGTTACCTAATCACAAGGACTCCACTAGTACACAGCCAAAACTTTGAGAATCTTCCTCTCCTACAGTTGCTTTGAATCTTTATTGTCTCTTCATTTTCAGACTGAAAGAAAGAGGAATAGCTATAAGGACTAGTGACAGAGTAGAGAATAAAGGAAATACACCATAAGCAGTGAGGCTGATGTTCAGAAGAAAGAACTATCACATCAACAAGATCAAAATCACGCCCTCAAGCTCAGAGTATTGGAGCCCCAGCCCTTCCCAAGAAGTGAAGGTTGACAATATAGCAATGCTACAAAAGCTGATCTAGTCCACGAACTGCTTAAGCTACAATCGTTCAAATGATGAAATTTTTCTGCCTTTGAGTATTTCCAGAAATCTTGTACTAACTCGCTTTTCTAAAAATTCAAATCTTTATTGGTACATTATGAATACACATTATTATTGCATTCAACATGGAGAGTTTGTACCAGAATATGATACAATTTGATTCTCTTTTAATGGTACTTTGTTCCAGCACTGGACAGTTGTTAGCTTGGTTGCTTGTTCTTAATGCCTCCACCAGAGTTCTGAATACACGTTTCATATTATTTGACTGTGTATTAGACAATGAAATCTTTGAAAGCCTAGCTTCATTCATATTTATCATTGCATTCCCAGCTTCTGCATAATAGCTAGAACCAAAAGTTTATTTAGCAACAATTCAGGGAATCAACAAATTTTGAAGAATTAATGATTTTATATTTAAATTATATCCTAATTCACAACTAGGATTCTCACCTCTACCCAGCAAAAGCTGGAGATGTGAGAGACTCATATATGCCGTCTTCAGCTCTACCTTGCCCTGTGTCTCTAGGCTGTCCTTGTGAGTCTGGGAAACTAGACATGCTCTTACTTGGCATGTTGCTTTCATTGGAAGTAAAATGTCCTATGAAATTGCCAACATGGGGTAAAATGGAAAATGTTTTATAATCAACGAGTTTAATTTGCTGAGTGCTACATTAAAATCATTGAAGTGAGTTGGGCTGGCCAATTATCAGACTCCACTGCCAAACTGAGAAACATTTTGTCAGTCTTTCTTCAAGTGGCCATGATTCACTGGACCCCTCATCTCAGACCAATATTGAAGAAGTCAGAGCTAGGAAATCAGATTCCCATGAGGTTGAGAAGGCCAAGTAACTGGCCACACTTTTCCAACTCTAATTTGTAGGCTAAATAATAATATACTTCCCATTTGTAAGAGTTTAAACATCTGTCATGTGGTTTTCATAGGAAACAAGCAATTCTTTATCTTAAAACATTTATATATGGCAGTATAGAACACAAGGTGAGTAGGTTGTCTTCAGATGATACTCTTTCTTGTGGCATTGGTGGCACAGTGGTGGGCATAGCTGCCTACCAGATGACAGTGTCTTTGCAGAAACCCCATGATTGATAGGATGCTTTATTAGCAAAGTTGGTGAAAAACTTGACATGATTTGGCATATATTAACTCTCTTAATTTCACAACAACTCCTTTTCCTTTCGCTGGGAATTTTTTGGTCCCCTCTTCTTCATCCTTTAACATACTCTTATCCATTCTCCAAGGCTCAGCTCAGTATAACTTGTCTTCAAAAATGTATCTGACTCTCCTAGCAGCCACTCCCTGATGCGGCACCCATACATAACTACCTCTCTAATTATACACTAACTAGCTGTGTCTGTGTTCACCACTGACATCCAGGATCTTATAACAGAGAAAATTGTATCCTATTCTCTACCTGCCTTGTGAAGTTGTTTCTGCAGAAACAGCCTGCTAACACTTGAGCTTATCCTCAGGCCACAGTGCAAAGAATTTCCTTCTAACATTCCCAGGAGATTACATTCAGATTTATTTCTGAATAATTTTTTGCCTTACTTTTCTTGGTCATTTAATGTTTATTTGATAAATATGTGCGATACAAAGGTCTAGTATAAAACAATGTTTGGTTATATAAGAAAAGTTTTGAGTGTTCAAAAAAGGGTGATAAAAGGCCTGAAATATGTAGAACACACTCTCTGTTCCAAGCACCGTACTAGCATGTAATTAACAGCTCCTCTTTTATTCCTCTCCACACCCTGTAAGGTACTACTGATTCTATTTTGAAGATTAGAAAACTCGGGTATTCTAAACTAACTGATCTAACATATCGTACACACACATAAATATTTTTCTGGCAAAGATATATTTCTCAGTGTCAAACTGAACAGAGAAAAATGAATGAAGGTCCTGATCTTGGGTCAGAGTTCTGGAATCCAATACAGTGTGAGTTTGAACACTAGAGAGCACGTGTTTTTCCTCTATATCCCCTCTCCTTCAGCACACCCCATCCCCCAAACCTGCCCTGGCCTTGTGAGGTTGCATGCCCTGATAGTCTTCTGAGTTGTGTCAGGTTCAGAGGATTGGAAGCATCAAGGAAAGGGCACCAAATCAAAGACTTCATCCACCTTTTTTTTTTGTCACTCACTTCTGTCCAGGGCTTGAAAGCCCACTGCTCTTAGAAGCCAGGTGGATGAAGGTGATTTTATCATCAGCTGAGCTCTTATCAGGTTCTTATAACAGCTTCCTCCACTGTGGTAAAGCTTCTTCTATAAACATACCTCGTTGGCCTCTGCTCTACACAGTGTTTTCATGTGATTCTTCAAATGGTCCATAAATCACAGTTGCCATTTCTGTTGGAACAGGAACTGACAGACTCTAAATACTTTTCTTACAATCTGAGCCTCAAATTTTTCCAAAGGTTAAGGTTAGAGTTAAAGTTAAATAAGAACAGAAAAATATACATTAGTGGAATTTTTTGAGGATAAAATATGTTAAAAGTACTTTGTAAACTTAAAAATATTGTGAAAACATTTGAAATTATTTCACTTATTTTTTCAATTCTATTCCACTTTGTGCTTTCATTTCCTAAATACCTGTGGAAGATCTATTGTAAGGCCCTGTACTAAATGCCCAAGGCACTCTGCAAGTTGGAGAAAAAGACTCTTTTGGTTGAGCAAGGGAGGAGCCACAAGAAAGAGATGAGCTAGACTTCATATGGTGGTAGAAGTTTGACAAGTAGAGTGGAGCGGGCTGAGGCCTGCTGGAGAGGGGAGAGACAGGGTGGGAGAGACAGGCACGTTCAGCACAGGAAACAAACCACTGCCGTGGGAGCGGAGTCTTGGAATGTGGTGACTGTCAGGTCTTCCTGGAGAGTAATTATGTCCTCTAGGAGCCTGGATGAATGAGACAGAAATGAGTTCCAGTGCATTTTAATATCTTTCTCCTTCCACAGCATTTGTCCTTTGAAGAGCTCTGTATTGAACAGTAAGTAACCCAGTGGGATTTGGGTGGCCCAATTGATTGTTCTAATGGACTTTGCAGCAGGCTAGATATTAACAAGACCAATAAAAGGTTTGATTGAACGTAGCTAATTTAGACCAACTGGTACCTTTTTAAAATAAATACTTGCTGAATTTCTACAATGTGGCTTGTCTCAGGACCTACTGAGGTCAAAAGCCCACACAGGTGATTGCCATGAGCCCTCCACCTGCCCTCCCTCTTCACACAAGGCCTGGGATGAATTTGGTGTATACACAGAAGTATGCAGCTTGTGTATTTTGGTTAAAAGACTGCAGGTTCATTTAAGGAATAATTTAGTGCAAGTTTCCCAAGTGAAACTTTTCCTGATGACAAAAATCCTCCAAATGTTTACTGTGCAACATGGAAGCCATGATTACATGTACCAACACTTACAGTGAGAATTTAAAACAGTGTCACTGAGTAAAGCTAAAATTATTAGTGTTTGGATATTATTGAATAAAAATTTACATTGAAATAGTTACATTGAATAGTTACAAATTTACATTGAATAGTTCTTCTGTTGTCACAACACCCTACAGTAGCTAAAGCCCTTCCCACAGTCTGATGTCCGTCACTCTGAGCCATGATTTGGAGGTTTCAGGAACTCCTCAAGAACTTCTTCTCTGTCATCTCATTTTTAAAGCACTGTCTAATTTGTATTTATTCACTCATGCTATCTTTAAACGGTGAAATGAGATCAGTAAGGAATATTTTCCAACTGCTGGCATTGTGATTCACCGAATGTACTTATACTTGCTGGGCTTGTAATTGCACAGCTTTAATTTAGTAGCACTGTAGTCATTCTCAATTTAAAAAGCTTGGTAACCTGTGCTAATGAATAGCTGCTGTGTGATTAGTCAAATGATCAATGTGCCAAGAAGTTTTACTCAGGAGATAGGATGGATAAGCCTAAAAGTGCTCATTATTATTATTTTATTATTAAAATCCTACTCATTAATTTAAGGGAAAATATAGACAATTCAAAATATATCTTTCATGTGAAGCAAATAATTAAGGATGACTCTCTTAACATTATGCTATCTCAAACTATCTGTCATTGATCCATCTCAGGATCAGAACCTACACTGCCATCAAGTGAGCCTGGGAAAATCTGAGGGATATGAAAACATGTTGTGTACCTTTCCTGAGAAGAGTGAACCATCTGTGGCTCTCCATATGCTAGTTCATTGATCCTGTGTAAGTGCAATATCCTTAGCCCAGGATGCTTTGTTCCTGCTAAGTGATGGCCTATGAATTGAGTTGTCTATCAAGAAGTACCTTCTCCCTTCCTGAGAATTTATGACTTCTCAAGGGATGGACTGCAAAATATACATATATTCATCACATTCAATGCGTTGCCATGCATATTGGTATTTATACATGTGCGTGATGGGACACTAAAGTTAGGAACAGTATTCTATTAATCCTTAAATACTCAAGAACTATCACAGAATCAAATGGTGTTCCATACAAAGTTGTTCAAATAAAAACATGGTTTTTATTTAAAACAGAAACACTAAATCTGTTGGAAGATAGGTTAGGTAGAATTCCTGAAGATACTCAGTTAGAGAAAGGCTCTATGAACAAAACCTCAGTCTCACACGAACTATCAGAAAGATTCAACAACTGGGGTCTTGTCTTACTATAAACATTCTGCAAAGCAAGAGAAACTACCAACAGATTGAAGAGAGAATCCATGGTGTAGCAAAAATTTTTACCAGCTGTTCTTCACACAAAGAACTAATAATAGAATATATAAAGAACACAAAATTCAGGTCTTTCAAATTGAAAGACTCAGTTAAAAAAAGGAGCACCTGAAACGAACAGACATTTCTCAGATGAAAAAGTAGAAGCATGAATTAAACAAATGAAAAAATGTTAAACATCATTGATAATCCAAGAGATGCAAATGAAAATAGTGCTGAGATTCTAACTTATTCCAGAAAGAATGGCTGTTATCAAGAAATCAACCAATAATAAATCCTGGCAGGCCCATGGGGAAAAAAGGAAAATTCCACCAGGGATGAAAGTGTAGACTGGTGCAGTCACTGTGGAAATCAGTGTAGAGATTCCTCAAAACTTTAGGATTATAGGTTCATTTAACTCAGCCAATCCTCTGCTGGATATCACAGTAATATATGCATACCCATGGTTAGAGTGACACAACTTGTTATAGCTAAATTTTGAAAATAAATAGCCTAAATAGCCATCAACTGGTGACTGGATAAAGATGTGATTTTAAAAATATAATAATAAAATGGAGTACTCGTCAGCCATAAAGAATGATAAACCAGAGTTATTTATAGCTAAATGGAGGACCTTGAAACTATACCTTTATGTAAAATAAACAGTATATACATTCGTATTTAATAGTTTCTCTTGTGAGAGAAACTGAAAGTGTAAATGAGAACCAAAATGTATAATAGATCATGTGAAATAGGAAGAAAATGTCCAAAGGAAAATGGGAGCTAGGGAAAGGGGGGAAAGGGAAGGAAACAAGGAAAAGAAAAAATATGATAAAAAAGGAAAACACAGAAACACAGTTTTTATAAATAAGGAGGGGTGGAGAGATGGAAGAGAAGGCAGGGGAATGGGAATAAACAAGAACCAAGATATATCATGTACAGATGAAAATTTCTAATGACGAATGTGAACATAATGTATACCTAAAATGTACCAATAGATTTAGTGACTATAAAAAATTGTTGATCACCATTTATAGCTAAAACAACAAGTTAGATTTAGCTTCTATGTATTCATATTATTTTATTTAAAAACAGTTGAGTTGTCTATCAATGAATGATTAACAAAATTCAAAATAAAATAGTCCTCAAATGTTTGAGATTATACAAGGATGTTTGCCTTTTATAGTATGTTTTCTTTGAGGTGATACTAAAATTTGTCTCTTTCCTTATTAGCAAATAATACTTCAAGTCGTAAAGTTAAGAGTCTCTAATTTGGTTAACTGGAAATACAGTTTTTATCTTTTATTCTGCTACCACTGCCTACCATAGATTGTTATATTCAATAATTTTCTCTGTGTATTACAGAAGAGATGAAATTTTGTAAAATGCTTACTATAAAAATATGAATTTCCTTAAAACAGGTATTTCCTTTTTGTTAATTTAGTTGCTGACACAAGTGACCTAGACCAGGTTTTTGTGTCCTGCAAAGACTCTAATGTACGGAGAAGTTGATCACACACGTAAAACAATTGCTTGATATCCTTACTACAAATAAGGGACTACTGCAGTCATTATTGTCCTTGTCTGACAACTCTGTCACTGCTACTCCAAAACAGCTTCTGAAGTGACACTGAAGCATCCAGCCACATCCTTCTCACTGGCCTCTGAGATCCCTAGGCCAGCTCGGTCCACTTCCCAAGCCCAGCTCTTCCAGAGGTAGCTCCAACACAGAGTTCAGGGCTTGAGTAGCATTGCTCCTAAAACAATGTTCCCCAGAATTCACCGTGACCATGGTAAAGAGGCAAGTCAGGGAGGTTCTGGCAGAAAGAACTTTTATTTTTTATGCATATTGATATTATTGGTACATTTTATATGCATGTTATGATCACAATCAACATTCAGAATTTGTACACATATATAATACGAATAATTCTCATTGTTCTCATTCCCCTCTTCTTCATAATCCTCATCCCCTGTATACATAAGCTTTGTTTCCCTTTTTTAAACCATTAATTTTTTTTTCCTTTCTTTACTTACCCCTACCCACTTTTTCACTTCTTAAAAAATGAATTCTTTATTGGTATATTTTACATACATATCATGATCATATTCAATATTGAGAATTTGTGCTAATATATGACATGAGTTAATTTTCATTTTTCCCATTCCCCTACCCACCTTACAACCCTCCCACCCCATATATACACATGCTTTATTTCCTTTTTTGCTATGATATTTTTTCTCTCCCCTCATTACTTACCCCTTCCCTTTGAATATTTTCTATTTCACAATATGTATCATGCATTGTATAACTCATTTACACTTTTAGCTTCTCAGACCAGAGAAAGACACGGTATTTACACATCTGTGACCTATTTATTTCACTTATGAGTATGTCCTCCAGGTACGTCTGTTTGTGTATAAATGATTCAAACTTATCATTCTTTATGGCAGAGTAATACTCCATTTTATATATTAGAAAAAACCAATCATCTTCTATATCTGGTCTTCATTAGATGGAAATTTGGGTTGTTTCCAAGATTTAGCTATCACAAACTAAGCTGCTATAACATGGGTGCACATATGTCACTATGATATGATTATTTTAATTCTTTTTAAATTGTAAGATAGGTACATTTTATATACACATCATGATCACACTCAACATTGACATTTGTACCAGTATGTCACCAGACTTAATTCCATTTTTTCCTATTCCTCTACCCACCCCTCAACCCCTCACTGCCATATATATAAGCTTTGCTTCTTTTTTTACCATCATATTTTTTTCTTTCCCCTTGCCACTTACCTCTACCCCAATTTCCTTTTGAATATTTTCTATTTTACAATACTTATTGTATATTCTAGAACACATTTATATTTTCAGTTTCTCATATCAGAGAAAAGATACAGTATTTACACATCTGTGGCCTATTTACTTCTCTTAGAAGATGTAGAATAAAACTATATACACTAAGCCACCTCATCTTTGACAAATGAGCCAAAAATCCTCAATGGAGGAAGGATAGCCTCTTTAACAAATTTTGCTATAAAAACTTGTCTTTAATCTGTCAAAGACTAAAGTTATACCTATCTCTTTCAATGAGCACTAAACTAAAATCAAAGTGAATTAGAGACCTAAGTATTAAAAATGAAACACGAAACCTACTGGAAAATAGGTTAGGTAGAACTCTTGGGGATATTGGCTTAGGAAAAGATTTGCTGCTGGGTGTGGGTCTCCACACCCAGTATTGTTATGCGGTTACCAGGGAATCGAACCCGGGTCCTTGCGCTTGCAAGACAGGCGCCGGAACCACTGAGCTAACTTCCCGGCCCCAGGAAAAGATTTTATGAACAAAAACTTTATAGCATGAGAAGTAGCAGAAGGGATCAACAAATGGGATCTCATCCTATAAAAAAGCTTCTGCACAGCAGAAGAAACCACCAGCAGAGCGAAAAGACATCCAAAAATATAGGAAAAAAATTTTACCAGCTGTTCCTCAGAAAAAAGCTTATTATCTAGAATATATAGAGCTTTAAAAAATCAGTACAGATGTGTAAATATTGTATGTTTTCTCTGGTATGAGAAAATGAGGGTGTAAATGAGTTCTAGTATATATAGTAGATATAGTGAAAAAGAAAATATTTAAAAGGAAATGGAGTGTAGGGGTAAATAAAGAGTGGAAAAATAATGGGATGATAATGAAAAAAGGAAAAGCCTTTGTACATTGGGGACAGGAGGTTGTGGAGTGAGTAGGGGAATGGGAAAAAAATGAAAAACAAATAGTGTCATATCGTGTACTGGTACAAATTCTCAATGCTAAAAGTGACTATGTTGTGTATATATAATGTACCAATAAAGATTTGAATAAAAATATCAGCACCCCAAATTTAGAGATCTAACTCAAAAGTGAGCATCTGAAATCAAGACACTTTTCAGAGGAAGGAATCAAAGCAGCTAAGAAGCATATGAAGAAATGTTCACTGGACATTTGAGAGATGTAGATGAAAGTAACACTGAGATTTCATCTTATTCCACAAAGAATGGCTGGTATCTTGAAATTAACCAGTAACAAATGCTGACAAGGCTTTGTGGGGAAAGGAATCTTTGTGCACTGTTACTGGGAATGTAAACTAGTGCAATCACTATGGAGATCAGTATGGAGATTCTTCAAAAAAACTACAATTAGAGGTCCCATTTGACCCTGTTATTCCCCTCCTAAGGATATATATGAGGGAATTAAATGATTCATATCACAGCAACATATATGCATCCATGTTTATAGCAGCTCAGTTGTGGTAGCTAAATCTTGGAAATAACCCAGATGTCCATCAGGTGGAGACTGGATAAAGATGTAGTTTTTGTATAAAATAGAGTAATACTCTGCATAAAGAATGATAAACTCAGGGCCAGGGATTAGCTCCATGTTTCCAGTACATGCCTTACAAGCACAAGGTCCCTCATTCTATCCCCAGTAACTACATACAACAATGCCAGGCACTGTGACTCATGCTTACTAGCAATTAGTAATACATACCACAATGTGGGCCATGATGACTCTTGCCTGTAATCCCAGAATTCATGAGGCAGATACAGGAGATTGCTGTGAGTTTCAAGCTTGTTTGGGTACATAGTGAGCTCAAGGCCAGCCTGAAACACAAAAGCAAGACCCTGTCCCCCCCCCCAAAAAGAATGATAACCTTGAGTCATTCATGCTTAAATGGACATACCTTAAGAATTCCTTTAGTTCTTTACTGTATATTCCTATGAGACCTCTAATTCTATATTTGGGGGGAATCTCTACACTGATCTCCAGAGTGATTTTACCGGTCTACGTTCCCACCAGTAGTAGAGAAAAGTTCCTTTCTCTCCACAGCCTCACCAGCATTTGTTGCTGGTTAATTTCAAGATAGCAGCCATTCTTTGTGGAAGATGAAATCTTAGTGTTACTTTCATCTGTATCTCTTGAATGATCAGTGATGTGGAGCATTTTTCCATATGCTTCTTAGCTGCTTTGATTTCTTTCTCTGAAAAGTCTCTGTTCCTATCAGATGCCAGTTTTTGAATTGGATCTTTAAATTTGGGTTAGTGATTTAAAAAAAAAAAAACTGCAAATTCTAGATAGTAACCTTTTTTTGAAGAACAGCTAGTAAAATTTTTTCCCTATATTTCTGGTTGTCTTTTTTCTCTGCTGGTAGTTTCTTTTGCTGGGTAGAAGCATTTTAATAGGATGAGATCCCATTTGTTAATTCCTTCTACTATTTCTCATGCTATAGAGGTTTTATTCATAAAGTCTTTCCCTAAGTCAATATCTCCAAGAGTTCTACCTAAACTGTTTGTGTAAATATCCTATCTTTTCTCTGGTATGAGAAAATGAAGATATAAATGAGTTCTAGAATTGTATGTTATATATTGTGAAATAGAAAATACTCAGAGCAAATTGAGGTGAAGGGATAAATAATGAGGGGAAATAATGAGATTATAACAAAAAAGTAAAGAAACAAAGCTTATGTATATAAGGACTGGGGGGGGTGGTAGGGTGGGTAGAGGTATGGGAAAAAATGAGAATTAAGTTGTGTCATATACTGGTACAAATTCTCATTGTTGAGTGAAATCATTATGTATATGTAATGTACCAATAAAGAGTTGAATTTTTTTTTAAAAATGCTGTCTTTCCTTCTTTGAGGATATTGGCTCATTTGCTAAAGAAGAGGTGGTTTAGTGTATCTGGGTTTTTTCTGGGTCTTCTAATCTATTCCACTAATCCTTGGGTCTGTTAGTTTGCCAGTACTATGTCTTTTTATCACAGTTGCTTTGTAGTATAGTTTCAAGTTGGGGATCATGACCCTCTGCCCCACCCCTGCCATGCTTAGAATTAGTCTTGCTATTCTAGGTCTTTTGTGGCTCTAAATGAATTGTTGGATTATTTTCGCTAAATGTGTGAATTATGCCGTCAGTATCTCAATCAAGATTGCATTGAATCTATATAGTACTTGTGAGGGTATAGCCATTTTAATGTTTTTTGTTTATTTGTTTGTTTGTTTGTTTTAGGCAAGGTATAACTTTGTAGTTCAGGCTAACCCTGAGCTCCTTATGTAGCCTCTAGCTCACAGCAATCCTCCTGTCTCTGCCTCCTAAGTGCTGGGATTACAGGTGTGAGCAGCCACACCTGGCATTATAACCATTTGAAAATAGTGGTTCTTCTGAGCCAGGAACAAGGGATATCTTTCTATTTTCTGATATCTCTTTCCATCTCCTTTTCCAGAGGGCTGCTGTTTTCGGGGTAGAGGTCTTTCACCTCCTTTTTTAGACTGATTTCTAGATCTTTCATATTTTTGGATGCTCTTGTGAAAAGAACTAACTCCCCCATTTCTCTCTCAGTGAATCTGTTGTTTGTGCTATTGATTTTTGAACGTTGACTTTGTCTAGCAGTCCTTTGGTTGAGTTTTTAGGATCTTCTATAGAGCATCATGTCATTAACAAATAATGACATTTTAACTTCTTCTGTGGGAGTCTGGGGAAAAGGACACAGCCAGAATCCTCATGGCAAACTCCAGTCCCCCATGAATCCCACAACAAAAGGATTGACAGCCAACAAGAAAGTCAGAACCTTGAGAAGAAGGCTGAGCCCAGGTTCAACTCTTGCTACTCTGAGCAGTGCAGCCAAAAGCCAAAAACTACAATAGCTGAAGAAGGAGCAGAAGAGAGCTTAACCTGAGCTCTTGCTGCACCTTTATTTGGTACCAAGCCTTCAACCCATAATACTACCATCCATAAAACAGGGCGGTACCAAGCCTTTAACTCATAATTCTAGCATGCGGAAGACAGGGCAGTCCCTCAATAATCCTTGTAGTTGAAGATTACATAGGGCAAGGCAGACATCCTTAAATCCCAGTAAATCCCAGTAAATCTTAAGGCCAAAAATCCTAGTGCAGTAATCTTTGTAGTTTAAAATTCCACAGGGTGGGGCAGATGTCTGTAATAATCCCAGTAGTTAATCCCACAGGCAGACATCACTAAATACAAGTAAATTGTCTGCAGTTCCAATATTCTTCCTTTCCTACCTTTATTCCTTTTTATTTCTTTCTCTTGATTAATCGCTGTAGCTAATGTTTCCAGCACCATGTTGAACAGGAATGATGAGAGTGGACATCCTTGTCTTGTTCTTGTTCTTAATGTGAAAGGTTTGTTTTTGATCATTTAGTATGATATTGTCTATTGTTGGTTTCTCATAAATAGCTTTTACTAGACTGAGATAAAGTCCATCTATTCCAATTTTTTGTAGGGTTTTGATTATAAATCAGTGTTGAATTTTGTGGAATGCTTTTCCTGGATCTGTTGAGATGACCATAAGGTTTGTCTCTTTGAATCTGTTAATATAGTATATTATGTCTATTGATTTATGTTGAATCATGCTTGCATCCCTGGGATGAATCCATCTTGGTCAGGGTGTGTGATCTTCTTGATGATTTTCTGTATTCTGTTTGCCAGTATCTTATTTAGGAGTTTTGCATCAGTGTTAATTAAGGAGAGGTTGTCTTGTAGTTCTCTCTTTTGGTTGGGGCTTTTTCTGCTGTTGGAATCAATGTAATGTTTGCTTCCAGAAATGAAATTGGGGTTATTGCTTCTCTTTCAATTTCATCAATGAGTTTGAGAGGTACTGCTATTAACTCTTATTTAAATGTTTTGTAGAATTCGGCAGTAAAGCCATCAGGACCAATACTTCTTTGTCAGTAGGTTTTTTATTACATTTTCAATTTTATGGATTGATATTGGGCTACTTAATATTTTTGTATCTTATTCATTCAACTTTGGAAGTTCATTTCAATCTATTTCTTCTAAATTTTGCATCTTATTGGAATACAAATTTTCAAAGCAGGTTTTTTTTTATTATTCTCTGGACTTCCACTGAGTCTATATAATTCCCCCCTTATGTCTAATAGCATAGATTTGAGCCTTTTCCTTCCTTCATTTAATAAGATTGGTTAAGGGTCCGCCAATGTTGTTTATCCTTTTGAGGAATCAACTGTTTGATTTGAGTTTTATTTTTTTACTTTGATTTGATTTTTTTGTATCATTTGCTTAGTCTCCATTGCATTAATTTCTGTTCTGATTCTTACAATTTCTCCCCTAGTATGAGCTCTGGGTTTGTCTTGTTCCTCTTTCTAGTAATATAAGGTTCAGCACTAGATTTCTTATTTGAGCTTGCTCTGTGTTCCTGGTGGAGACATTCACTACCATGAATTTTCCTCATAGAACTGCTTTCATTGTGTGTCATAAATTCCTGTGTGTTGTACTGAGGGTTATATTTAATTGTAAAAGCTGTTTAATTTTTCCTTTAATTTCTCCTGTGACACATAGGTTGTTTGGCAGAGTGTAATTCAATATTCATTTGTTGGGAGGATCTTGGAATTTCTTTTGCTATTCAGCTCTTACCTTGGCCTCTATTCTGTTATTATAGGCCATGTTATTTTAGAGCCATTTATGCATGATCTGTTGAGTGAGAATATACACATCTATGTTTAAATGCACTGAATAGATGAGCTTGTAAAAACACTCAAATTAGCTGAGCTTTAATTTTTTAATCCTACTGATTAAGGCCATCTACCATACTGTAATCTAATGGCAAAAAAAATGGCCTTATATCTTAGTCCTGTATCTTTGCCCTTTGCCCGACCACTTCATAGTCCATTCTCCAGTCAGTTGAGCATCGATCGTCCTCACTCCTTCAACTTCTCTTAACAGTCACCTTAGCCAAAAGAATGTGGCAGATGGGACCACACATCAGTTCTGAGCTGAGGCCTTAGGGTTTAAGAGAACCCTATGCTTGCACACATTCCAGGGAATGCTGCTATCCTGGCCTGGGAATGAGCAGAGGCAGAGGCCACGGCCACTTGCAACAAATATGAGCTGTCCTGTGAGGACTTTGACAACCAGGATCTGTCTGCATTCAAATAGCAGTGTGAAGAGGACTTCTGGCCTATGAAGAATCACCCTTGAGCCCCCATGTGCATGCTCTGGGTTCATCCTTGAGGATAACCCTCTGAAACTGTGAAGTTCTGAAGTAGTTTAACAAAATTACCTGATCAGCAAGAATATAGCCAAGCTTTGTTATTACAAACATAAAGAATCTAACACATAGCAGACATACAATGTCTTGTTACATTATCTTTCTCTCCTCTTCTGGCCTACAAGTTTCTTTAAGAAAGGACTGTTGACACAACTTAATTCTCATTTTTTCCCATAGCCCTATCCACCCTACCACCCCCTCTCCCTATATACATAAACTTTGTTTCCTTTCTTTTTTGTTATAATGTCATTATTTTTCCTCCTTCACCCTATTTCGCTTTGAGTATTTTCTATTTCAAAATATATAACATACAATTCTAGGACTCATTTACATCTTTATTTTCTCATACCAGAGAAAAGATGTTATATTTACCTATCTGTGACCTATTTATTTCACTTATGAGGATATCCTCAAGGTATGTCCGTTTAAATAGAAATGATTCAAACTTATCATTTTTTATGGGAGAGTAATACTCCATTCTGTAGAAGAACCATAACTTTTTTATCCAGTCTCCAGTTGATGGACATTTGGGTTGTTTCCAAGATGTAGCAATCACAAACTGAGCTGCTGTAAACATGGGTGCACATATTTCACTGTGATATGAGTCTTTTAATTCTTGTGTGTATGTACCTAGCAGAGCGATGACCTGGTCAAATGGGACCTCCAATTCTAGCTTTTTGAGGAATCTTTAAACTGATCTCCATTGGGTTGTACGAGTGTACAGTCCCACCAATAGTGGAGAAGCGTTCCTTCTTCTCCACAGCCTCGCCAACATTTGTTGCTGTCTAATTCTGAAATGGCAGCCATTCTTTGTGGAGGGAGATGAAACCTCAGTGTGGTTTTCATTTGCGTCTCTCGAATGACCAATGATGTTGAGCATTTCTTCATATGCTTCTCAGCTGCTCTTACTTCTTCCTCTGAAAAATATCTGTTCATTTCTGATGCCCATTTTCGAATTGGGTCTTTAAATTTGGGTGGGCTGATTTTTTTGAGCTCTTATATATTCTAGATAGTAACCATTTGTCTAAGGAGCAGCTGGTAAGATTCTTTCCCATATTGTTGGTTGTCTTTTTGCTTTGCTGGTGGTTTCTTTTGCTGTGCAGAAACCTCTCAATAGGAGGAGATCCTATTTCTTGATTTCTTCTACCAGTTCTTGTGCTATGGAGGATTTGTTCATGAAATCTTTCCCTAAACCAATGTCTTCAAGAGTCTTACTTAACCTGTTTTGTAGCAGGTTTAGTGTCTATTTTAATATTTAGGTCACTAATCCACTTTGATTTTATTTTGGTACACGGTAAAAGAGCTAGGTCTAGCTTTAGACTTTGGCAGGTTGAAGTCCAGTTTTTCCAGCACCATTAAGTTATGCCATATACTGGTACAAATTCTCATCACTGAGTGCAATCATGATGTGTATATGTGATGTACCAGTAAAGATTTACCAAAAAAATCTATGAGGAGGCGAGGACAAAAGGAGAGAGTGGGTGATCCTCATTAAAATGCAGAGTTCTGGATCCAACCTAGAGGCAGCAGCCCAGGGCCTGTAGAAACCAGACAAGGCAATGTGTACTTTTAATGATTGTAAAACACTATAAATGTGCTATGTATGCAGCTTCACTGGCCTGTGAGGAGAGGATTCACTATTCAATTTCAACAGCAGCTAAAAGAGAAAAACACAGAAGTCATTTGGAGCAAAAATTTAGAGACATTGGCTTTAGGCCTACAATCCAGGACATAATTATTTTCAAGTTCTGTTTATATAGACAAATCTCACTTGGGGATCTTGTGAAAGGAAGGTTCAGATTCAGTGGGTCCAGGCGAGTCATGATCTCCAGAATTCTGCCAAACTGCCTGCATTGCTGGCATGGGTGATGCTCCAGGCAGAAAGGTTCAAGACTTTGAGACCTGTATCTGTCTGATAACCAGTGGGTCTGGTTCCTGGCATTCTGTTATCCAGGACACCTTTGATCGACATCTCTGCATCCAGTGAATGATGGGATGGCCTGTAGAACTGCCCTTCCAGGTGTTAGTGTCCTTAGAGCAGTGACGAGGGTCAGGCAGTTATACATTTGACCCTCTGTCTGTTCTACCTTCTTCATCCATTCCCTGTGCACAACATTGGGCAGAATACTTGATAATCTTTGCCTTGGTTTCTTCATCTATAACGTAGATACACTACAGATGCACAAGTCTCTGATGAGTGAGAGAAGTATGTGAAAAGATAAAAAGTAAAACATTCTGAACTACAAAATGCAGCATAAAAATGGATGATCCATCAAAGTGTGGTTGAGAATACAGTATACATTTAACACAGTTCCCATTTAACAGAGTTCAATGGGAAAAAATGAGAATTAACACATATCATGTAACTGTACAAATTCTCAATGTTGAATGTGATTGTGATGTGTATCTAAAATGTACCAATATACTCCACAAAGGGAAAAAATAAATAATAATAAAAAATTTTAAAAGAAAGTACTGTTGTACAGGTATCATACTCTCAGCTCCTTATTTCACTACCTTTCAAGTGATAAACACATCTCTTTTGAACAATATCTTACAAAAAGTATCATGTGCAATTGGTTTTCTCTTACTCACTACTCCCTTTTACACTTTGACATTTTCTAAACTCTTAGATGAGTTCTAAAGTTCTTTCTTATATCCATGTCTATGAACTTCTGTTGCAAAAAAGTCACAAGAGGTCAACATTTTAAGTGGTAGCTGAAGATATATAGTGCTGGAGTAGATTGAGGGGCTGAGGATTCTGGTAAGAAGGTGGCTTAAGTAATCACCCAGGACAAGAAAGAGCCACAGAGAGAATTAATAGACTGGATGAAAATGGAAAGATTAATGGATTGGAGATCTCTATGAGGTCGAAAGGCAACTCAAGTGGAAATACCAGTGTAACAAAAGAGGAGGGGATTGCGTTATTGTGAGAATATAGATTACAAAATATAAGACTTTGGGAAAGAATTTATTAAGTGAAACCCAGAAACTTGAATTCTTAAAAAATATCACCAAAGTGTTCCAATATGCAACAGGTTTGGTAATGAGTAATTCTTTATCATGTGCTCTATTTTGACCATCATGAGAATCCATGATAGACAAGCTGTTTTCTCTACTCTCTACAGAGGCAAAGAAGCTGAGAGTGCAAGCATTCACTCTCCATCATAACTCCTCTCTTTTCTGCAGTGTCTGACATAAATAATTTCTTTAAAATCCTGGGCCAAAAATGAGAAGATAAATGTATCATCCTTGAAGAATTGCTATATTTCTTCCTTTATGATCTTTGATGATATAAAACTCACCATAGTTACCAATTTCTCATGGCTGCTAAGAAGCTAACAGCCAGTCCTTATGATCAGTTATTTCTAGGTTGTAGTAAAGGCCCCTTTCTCACCTCTCAAATTCTCTCTAGACTACTCTCTAGACTACTATCTATATTACCATTTATACATTTTATTGATATTATTTATAAAATGCATTTCCCTACAATCTTCTGCAAATAAAAAAATAGAATCTCCAGCATCAGTTCATCTTTAGTGTCTCTTGTGAAGTAGGATGGCTCTAGGGAAATTTTTGCTAAATTATAAACCAAATCACTGCCACTATTACACATACAAATTACACTTACACTAATTTTTAGTAGGTTTTCTGTTCTCTTCTTTCACTGATCTTATTAATTTAAAATTTTTAACTACCAGAGAAAAACGTAAGAATCACACATATTTACAGGTTGTTCTAAGGCATTTCCCTACATGAGTAGATTATGTAATCTTCAGATCTGGTAAATGTATCTAGTGCCTCAAATATTCATCATATCATTAGAGGAAAAGCCCTCAAACTCTTTCCTTCCAGCTGTATGAACACAGCGTAGCACCGTCACGCAGTCATCACGTTGGGCAGGAGCAGCACACAAACTCGCTGTGCCTTCCCTCTGCATCTCAGTCCCCTGAGGAGGAAATCTTCTCCCTCTACTGCCTGCACTTTCTTTCAAGCAAAGAGAGCTCAGATGGTCTTATGCCATAGCCATGTTCTGCTTTTTATTCAGTCTAATAAACAGAAGGGGTGTATCTGACTCATAAGCCTGGAGAGAATAACTTGGACAGGTTCGCCTCCGCACTCAGCGTTCCAGCCCCATCTTTTAAATCTGCGGGGCCTGTTTCTGGCCTCTGTGCCTTTTCATTCTCCTCACCATGTAGAGCTGGTTTGTTCTCTGAAACATCAACTCTCTTTGTAAGTATATGTCTTGCTGTTTCTGTTCTAGTTCACCCTCTTTCATTTCCACAACTAGAAGATATCTGCTAAATCCTATTTCCCTTCACTTGTAAAATATCCTTCAGGTAACTTGTCGTCTGCTTCAGTCCTTGTATTGCTTTTTAGGCAGCTCACTCCCTGCAACCAAAGTCTTACAGGTATATATCTTTCATGATTTTGGGACATTTTGTTTTGTGATTTTTAAAAAAAATTTTACCATAAAAGATGAATGCATTTTTCTAAGTTAACAATGATCCATATTCCTTTTTATTTTTTAATTAATATATTTACTTTACCTCAAAGAGTGAAGCCCCAATCTGAACCTCCAACATTGATAAGCATAGCTAGCAAGTGTTAAAATGCAGACCTTTAAAGATTATATAATATCAAGTAAGCCATGCAAATACTGCATAGCAATGGCATATCCAAATGAAGGTTAGTACTTTTGACCACCTAAAGTACATCTGAAAGCTAAACACAACTAGTTGGTAAATGTGTTATGTGATATTGGTAAAACTAGTTATCCTTCAAATACCTGATTATGCAACTACTAATAAAGTAAAATTATAAAACATGGAAATAGTAAAAGTGAAAGAGTAATAATTTCCAACTCACCTCAAGGGTTTGCTGCTTGGGGTCTCTGAGCACATGGTACTTTCTCTGTAGTTCAAGTTCCTGAACAGTAAGTCAGCAAGTGGGGAGCTAAGTACACTGGCTCCCACCCTTTCCTGGTAAGACTAAATTAGAAGATGTTGCTTGTAGGGTCCCTGGGACAACAAAGCTCAACACTGACCCAGACTGCAAGCTTTACCTACCTGCTACAGTCATAGCCAAATGTCCAAAGGCCTCCTTAGATGTGAGACAAAAATCCATAAAAATATGTTTTGTAGAAGGCAGCAGAGAAGGTATGGGTTCCCTGGAAGATACATCCCACATGGCAAAAGCACGTGCCTACTGTGGCCCTCCCAGATTTACTCTCCACATCCACCCCTGTAATCTCTTCTGTGTTCTAGGTAAAGTGAGGGGCAGACTTTGGGCACATTAAAGACATTGAAGCAAGAGCTTAAATATCATATGGTTTCTCTTGTAAGTTTTGAGAAATTATAATTTATTTTTATTTTATTCATTAAGTTTATTAGTGTGTTTTAGGTGGACATTATCATCACATTCATCATTGGGAGTTTGTACCTGTGCATCATATATTTGGGTTTTGTTTTTCTCCCTTCCTTCCACTCTATCCCTCTACCCCTTCACACCTCCTTATTCACAAGAGCTTTGTTTGCACTTATTCCTTCTTTTCTCATATTTTTTCTTTACCTTCTTTCTTTCCTCACTCTAGCTTCTTTTCCCTCGTTGGACCTTTTCTTCTTATTTCACATTACCTATTATACATTTTGGTTCTGTTATACTTTCAATTTCTCACATCAGAGAAATGATTGCTACTATAAAATGACTTCTGCTCTAAAAACCATAGTACCTGAAAATGAGAAGGAAGAAACTATCAGAAAATGGAAAAACATCCTTTGTTCTTGGATAGGAAGAACTAATATAGTGAAAAAGGCCAGAATTCAAAAACTGCTTTTAGGTTCAACATCATTCTGATTAAAATTCCAATAGTATATTTCATAGAACTAGAGACAACAATTCAAACATTCATTTGGACTAATAAGAGACCTAGAATAGCAAAATTAATTCCAGGCAACAAAGACAAGGCATAAATATCACAATCCCCAACATGAGACTACACTATAAAACTACTATGATAAAAACAGCATGGTCCCAGCAAAGAAGCAGACCTGAGAATCAACAGAAAAGATTAGAAGATACAGAAACAATTCCAAACATACTCAGCCACCACATCTTTGACAAAGAAACCACTGGAAGAAAGATAATTTCCTCACCGGAAGAAAGATAATTTCTTTAATAAATGGTGCTAGAATAACTAGGTTTTAACTTGCCAGAGATTAAGACTAGACACATGTTTCTGACCATTCACTGAACTAAAATCAAAATGAGATCAAAGGTCTAAGTATTAAAATAAAAACATTAAACCTTCTGGAAGATAGGTTAGGTAGAACTCTTGAAGACACTGGCATAGTAAAAGACTTTGCAAACAAAATCTTAGTGACATAGGAACCAGCCCAAAGAATCAACAACTGGGTCTCATCTTATTAAAAGGCTCCTCCACAGCAAGATAAATTATAATTTATAAATAAATGGTAGATAACAGGAAATTGGGAAATAGAGCTTTCTCCCCTGGATTTGCAAAAAGGGATGAAGATGTTCTATGTATATGCACCAACTACATAGTGTGCAAACAGTGTGCACTGTACATATGTACCAATAAAAATAAAGAGTTTTCAAAAAAGAGATCACTGAATGAGCTTAATAAAATAGAGATAGGTAAACAGAAGGAAGAAAAGATAGTTGGGAAGATTCCCTTCGGAAAACATTTCAGTGGAAAAGTTGCTCTGGAATTACTAAATATCTCCCTTAGAACACATTTTTAAACCCAAATATGAAGACCTTAACAGAAATCTGTGGCTAAATTTACTTTTAAGCATCTCTGCTAAATTCTAAGCCACGTCCCATAAGCACCTGAAAAGCTGTGATGTCATCAGTCATATGACACAAAGCCCACACAACTGCAAGATTAGAATTGCCCAATAAAATATTGTGTTATTATGACAGTAAGATTAAGGGCCAGGATTTATAAACCCTTTATGTTTGTCATGATTGTGGTAAGTGCTGTATATATGACTATGCTTTAGCCTTAAAAACATATGTTTTATACTCACACCAAAATTCCCATTTTACAGTTAGGAAGAATGAGGTGAAGTAATTAAACAAATAATATTGTAAGTAGCAAAGTCAGTATTTGACCCTAGATGGACTAACTATAATCCTTGTATTCTGCATGTTCCAAAGCACACATGTCTTTAACTATGGGACTGGATTAAGAGCACTGGATCACCCTCTGGACTTTCCATGTCCCTCTGACCTGACTGGGCAAAAAGTTCATGCTAGTTAAATGCTACCCTAGACCATGGTTTTCCTTCTTTCCTCTTTTCATTATTTTCTGTTTCTTCTTACTTAAAAATTCCAGAGGGCTAATTGGAAAGATCTTGCATAAACACAGTCAATGTCATTATAAGATTATCCAAAGGGCAAAATGGCGAGGGAAGGTATGCTACGTATGGAAAAGTGTGGTAAGGTTGAGTTATGGCACCATTGTAGCTGTTCAAGACTTAGCAAGGGATGACATCACATGCCAGGACATCTCTCAATAGATTTTACTTCAGTTCTAAGATCCAAAGCAGGTTTTAATTTAAAAACAAAGACAGATATTTCATGAATACATTCTTGATCTCAAAATTTGAAAAATTAATCTTTGAAGACTTATGGAAAATCCTGATCGTCATCCTAGGAAAATTTAAGGCAGTTCTTAAAAATATATGTGCACTTTGCTAAGCCAACCAATAGTGTATCAGGAAGCAATGGACTTTGAAACTGAAAATCTTGGTCTTATTGTGTAGGTTGTATCAGTAGGTAACTCTAAGTAGCACTATTTCATTTATGCAGAAAGCAAAAGAAGGATTATTTCATGAACTAATTCCAAGTTGCCAAGAAGAAACAACATACATTCAGGAGCTGAGTCAGTCCTGGTCTACAGTACTATTAGTAAAGGATTTTTCTCAAAACACTGTAAATGTATCATCACATTTATTTCAAGATGCCATCACGTTCTGGACAATTTCCATAGTACTGTAGAAGATGAAAGCTAGTTTTCATTCAAGTAAACATTTATTTTACAACTTTTTTGGGGGAAGTATAAGCAGTATAGGTGTTTCTGCGTCAGGCTCTGTAGATTTAAAAGACAATGCCTTGAATTGCTCATGACCAAGTGGAGAGGAACCCTTCATAAAGAATCCCTAGCCGTAACAGAAAAATGGTTTTATATCTAGCGTGACTGCATAAATAGTGCCCTTCTTTGGCAGCTCAGTGACTTTCTATGTTTAGGTAAATCATCTTGCACTGATGTGACTTGACTGTGTAAATTTAAGATATTTGTCTTTGGTATTGAAATACAACTACACTTGGCAATGAGAAACAAACTCAGGTCTGGGTTATCATTCAGCTCTTGCCTGATTGAGCAACTGGTGATTAAGACAATCTCTCAGCCTCACTTTCACTTGTGTGAAAGTGACTCCCTCCTTCCTTTTCTCCCTTTCCTTCCTCCTTCCTTCCTTCCTCCTTTCCTCTTCTCTCTCTCCCTCCCTTCTTCCTTCCCTCTTCCCTTTATTTTTTTCTTTCTTTCCTTCCTTCCTTAATGTACTTCCATCTTGTATTTTTCTAATACTGGGGATTAAACCAAGAGACTTTGCATTGAGCTATATCTCTAGATTTTTGTGATTTTTTATTTTGCAACAGGGCTTCACGAAGTCCCTAAGTTGCCCAAGCTGGCTTGAACTTGGGATTTTCCACCCTCAGACTCAGCAGAATGATACAATTAGAAGTATGTACCACTTCACCCAGCTAAATGATGTTTTTATACTCTGTGTGTGTGCATGTGCATGCATGTCTGAGTGTGTGTATGTGTCTGTGTTAAATAAGAGGACTTTTCATTTACGTATTGTTGCAAAGTAGGCGAATAGTCACACAATGAGGATAAGCAGTAATTTAAGGGTCAGGAGTTATGGAGAAGACAAGAAGAATCTAGAAGGTGATCATGTATGATGACTGTGCTGCACAGTCAACTCAAATCCAAGGCTGGTCGCAGTGCCCAGGGAGGGCCTTCCGTGTCTGGGCCAGGTGGTACTCCAGCCATGTGGATACCCTCAGAGAGCTCTTTGTCAAGTGTTCTTTGGTATTCTCCGATATTAAGGTCAAGTAAAGTCTGCAGCATTTTTCTTCCAGGCAGTCACTGCCTCTCTCAGAGTCACTCAGAAGTCAAACCTGACCTGACTTTCCATATTTACCATCTAACTCTGACCAGTAGCTTCCGATGCATTGTTTCATTAATCAGCACCCACTAAATTGGAAGAAGCTGCAGGAACCTAGAGGATCATTAGGAAACTGGGTGTAATGAGGCACATACCATGACACAGAACTTAGTCTTCAAATGTGTGCAGATCTATGGGATCCTCAAGCACTCCAGGGTCCTGCCAGTTTTCATGATGACTGATGATCCTAGAATCATGTGCTTGTGTTCTTCTTATACATGAATGGAAAAGCCACTCTTCATGTCTTATTAATCATTCTTGGCTTTGTGTGTGTGTTGCACCTACACACAAACACACACACACACAAACAGGATGTACAAGGATATGCACACACACACATACACAGGCTGTATTTATTTCTAGGGATTTATATTGGTGCTTTTGTAATGCTATTGTTTTTATTTCAAATCTGCTGATTCATATCTAGTGTGTTAGCTGGCTCAGATTCTCATAGCTAGATAACAAATGGGGTGACTTAAGCAACAGACATGTTTCTCATAGTTCTCAGGCCATTGATATGAGACAAAGACACTAGCAGGGCAAGGTCTGGTCTGTTTTGTCTTCCTGTCTAGAGACAGCCCACATTCTGGCTGCACCTGGTGGCCCTATCTCTGTTCTTGGGAGGGAGACAGAGCTCTGAACCTTTCTTCTTTTAGGGACACCGGTCTCATTGGACTTACTACCCTCAAATACCCAGTGTCCAAATGCAGTCATATTGGGGGTTAAGGCTCCATCCTAGGAACCCAGGGTAGAAAAAATACAATGTATTCCAGCTAGTGTGTAATGTTACAATTACTTTTATAGACTGGTTTGTATCATTAGCCTTATCAAACGGTTATGTCTGGGGCAGTTTGTTGATTCCTTAGAATATTCCTATTTCTGTAATCAGGCTATGGAAAAGACCTGATTCTTCCTCTTCCATAGCGATGAATTTTTTCGTCCTTTTCCCTGGCATTGGCTGCAACCCCATGGCACTAACATGAAGGTGAGCACCTGCTCCTTAACAGAAGAGTGTGTCAATCTCCCCACAAAGCGAGGTGTTGGAAGTAGGCTCTCTGAGGTGTCCTTAGGATGCAGAGAAGCCCTCATAGTCTGATGAAAGCTTTTATAACAACTGGCTTTTCAATTCAACAAATATTTTTCTGCATATTTTATTTGATTTTTTTCAATAAAGTAAATTAATTAAACTAATTTGTGCCCCTGCATACATTCCTCATGGTCATATCTTCTTCATATATTTCTGGAACATATGTAGTACCATTCCACTAAGGGTTATGTTTATGGAGTTTTAAATTTTACATTCTCTTACAATGTCTTTGTTTTAAGCAGTAGGTACATACCGTGGATTGGGAAGTGCCCCACCTCCGGATTTCCAGAGGAGTTGCCGGCAATGGATCAGTTCCTAGGAATTCCTTTGTAAGTGGCTGATAGTGTTCACCAGCGAAACCAAAGTGGCCTGGAACTTTCTTTCTGAGGAAGTTATTATCTATGGCTTCATTTTCCTCAACTGGTAGAGAGCTAATCAATGTATCTCCCTCATGAATGATATTTCAACTGTTTTTCAAATAGTTTTTCATTACACTAAATTGTCCATTTTTTTTGACAGAATGTTCATAATATCCCCTTTTTTCTAAATAGCTGTAGGCTCTTTGAGATGTTCATTCTTTCACTTATGATTATGGCTATTGTTTATATTCTGTTGTTTATTTCTAATTAGTCTATTAAAATTTTATCAAGCTTATTGACCTGACATCAAAATGTTTTTGTTTCGTGTGTTTATGTTTTTATTTGTATGAGTTTTGCTCATTATTGCACAATAATTTCCTGCTTTCTATTTATTTTGAATTTAATTTGTTCTTCAGGTTCTTTCTATTTTAAGGGGAAACATTATATTATTGCTTTGAGAGATTAACTTTTTTCTAGTGAAAACATTCAATACTTCAGTTTTGTCTTCAGTTTTTTATGCATACAACATAAGGTGATATTGCATTCTAAAATTCTATTTACTTAAAAAATCTGAAAATTTCCTTAGTACTTTCTTTAAAAAAATTATATGTTACTACAAGTGGTTGTTCAATTTAAAGTATTTGATGGCATATTCAGATATTGGTCTATTATTGACTCTGGTTTGTTTCCATTATGGTTTTAAAAAGCTTTATGTGATTTCAGTCCTCTTCCATTTATTATGACTTGTTGTGTTGACAAGCAAGTGGCCTATGCAGGTGAATACCTTGAATCTTTACAAAATGTGTATGAATTCCTCTATTATTTGATGGAGTGTTCTGTACTGCCAAGTCAGGTGGCTTGATACAGGCTGGGTATTTAAGCCTCTCATGTTCTTGCTAATTTTCTGTCTAATTTCTCTAACAATTTCTGACAGACGGGTAAATATTGGAATATCTAATAATTTTGGATTTTTAACTGACTTCTTACCTCTGTTGGTTTTGATTCACGTTTTGAAATTATTACTAGGTGCATACAAATATAGACTTGTTATATCTTCTTAACAAATGTATCATTTCATCATTATGAAATGTCCCTCTTTGATATATATATATAAGCTCAGTTTATGACTGATAAATCTTGGAAGCAACCAAAATGTACATCAACAGAGGATTGGATAAAGAACATGTGGTTCTTTTATAGGATGGAGTATTATTCTGCCATTAAAAACGTTAAAATTGTTGACTTTTTAATATGTGTAAAATATATTAGAACAAAATGCAGCAACAAAGTATTTTAGAAAACCACTGGTTGATAGAGTTATAAACCTCCCTCTTAGTTTACATTCTCCACTTTAAAATAAATTAATAAAGCAAAGAAGGAAAATGTTCACTGTACTTTGTACATACTCTTTTGGTGTTTTTGAGACAGTGTCTTGGTATGGAGCTGGTGCTGGTTTTGACTTCCTGCTTTAGTCTCCAGACCGCTGGGGTTACAGACATGGGATTAGTACACCCTGGTCATCACATGCTTTTTATTGGTGACAGATGAGCTCCAGCCATAGACAACAGCACACATAGAAATAGTGTCAGTCTTGGCTACTGCTCTGCTGCCTGCACTCTCCATACCATCTGTTCCACTGCCCTAGCCCCTGAGCCTTAATACTTGAGGCTAAAGCACATTGAAGATCTCTATCTCTTCAATTTTGTAGCCGTAGCACTTAGCAGTGTCTTGTATGTGGATCGACATTCAGTAAACATCATGAAATGAATGGATAGGAGTGTATTTCAGTGGTACCACTTGAAGAATCTAAAAGTGAAAGGTTTTATGGATTTTTGTTTTGTTTTTGAGATAAGGTCTCCCTTTTGTAGTTAAGCCTGGTCCTGAGCTCACTATGTAGCCCAGGCAAGCCTGAATTCACAGCAATCTTTCTGCCTCTCTGCCTTCTGAGTGCTGAGATTACAAGTGTGAGCCACCACACACGGTATTGTAGTTTGTGGTACTGATTGTTGGTGGGTGTCAGTCACTATGCTTAGTATTGTTGTATATGGTTACTGGGGATCAACTTTGGGGCTTTGTGCTTACAAGGCAGGCACCAGAACCACTGTGCTAAATCCCTGACCCCAAAGGAAAGATGTTTGAAGCACAAACTGAGAGGAAAAGTCATTTAGAGTTTGATAATGAAAACAGTCCAAGAAATTTATATTTTCTATTTAGGGCAAAAATAGAATGTACAACGTGTGTGTGTGTGTGTGTGTGTGTGTGTGTGTGCGCGCGCGCGCGCACGTACGCTTACATGTCAGCTAACGCATGTGTGTAGATGTACAGAGAGTGATTGCCTTGATGAGCATAAAACTGTGTAAAGACTATTGTATTCCACAAATAACAATGATCTTGAAGGAAACAATGGTGTGGGGAGGCTACCATATAAAACTGGCTTATTTATGACCTAGTCCTTTATTCACAACCTGCCAAGAAAGCACTCATTCTGCAAAGGTTTACGATGCTCTCTTGCTGCATTTTCTCCCCCATCATGAGAAATGCGTGCGCCTCTTTCGTGGCTCAGCTCCCACCTTCCCTGCCCGCGCGGTGCAGCCGGCCTGCTCTCAGTTGGCACGCACAGCCCCAGATGCCACGCTGTGGAAAATATTTATCTGCTGCATCTGGTTCCTTAGCAGATTCGCCAGGCCTCTGTGCTGACAGCGTCAGAAATGCTTTCGGGCTTGTTACATAGTGTAATCTCCCAACCGGCTCTCCAGAGTCGCTTGCTGGAAAGCGGAGAAAGGCGCCTCATCAGTGGCCTGACGGCCGCTTGGAAGGGCCCAGACAGCAGCGGGGTTAAAGGCTCTAGCCCATCCTCAGTACCAACTCACCACCGAGTTTTGTGTCCCTGGCCTCAGAGGAAATACTTGACAATTTGGACCTCGGCATGTCTACTCTGAAAATAAATTCAGAAAGTATCAGCATTCTAGATGTGAAAGGAAAAGTACCAGCCAACCCATCTCCTTAATTTTCCGATGAAGAAATCCGGATTAGGAACGGAAAGAATCTGGCCAGGGCGCACAGCAGTCAGGTAGAGGAGGACGCCACCCTGTGGCCAGCGGAGGGGGCAAGAGGCTGGAGGGCTGAGTCCTACTTTCCAAACCCTTTTAGTTGTTTGGGGGATTAAATGAGATGTAATGCACCTAGGGAGGCTATCTTTATTTTTAATGCATGCCTATTGGAGAGACTACTATGTAATGGCAGTCCCCCCCTCTTGATACGCAGGAAGCTTCATTACTTGGGAGGGGTCTTGTCAACAAGGTCGGAAGACGAAGGCTGCAGAGCGCGGTGTCACCTGCGCAGCGGCCAAAGCGACGCCTTGTCAGCTCGGGCTGCGGCGAGGCCGCCGTCCAGCAGGGGGCGTGCGCGGCCCAGACAAGTATGCCGTGGCCCCTGTCTCCCAGGGATGAGGAGCCGGAATCCCCAGGCAGAGCCTGAGCCTCCCTCGCTGCCGCCCTTGTCCCACGCAGCCAGAGTTCAGGGAGGGGAATGCCACGGCTCCGAGCCCAGGCCTGCTCCGAATGCCAGGCAATCTTAACTTCGCTTAACCCGTTGTTTACAAGTTGAGGCCGAGCAGCTTTAACCAAGCTGAGAATGCCTTCTGTCTGGGTCAGAGAACCAGCCCTTCCTGAGTCACAGCTTCCACAGACTCACCCTGGGAAACCGGTCCTGCGTGAACAGGGCTGGGGTGTGTGCTGGCTGGTGTTGATTTCAGGGTTTGTTCTTGGCCTGCTCAGAGCTGAGGGCTGAGAGCTATTTGTGTCTTAAGGCAGGGCTGTGCTGGTATCTTACCACCGGCTCCTGGGGAAATGTGCGCATGTACAGACTATTTAGCGTTTAACTAATCTGCCCTTCACTATAAAATATGGATTAGTATTAGTCATAAATTCCATGCAGCCAATACTAACACAGTATTTCAGTTGAATTTTTGTTGAACTCTTAAAACTGCAGCCAAATTGTCATTGTCACTCAACCATGATTTGACAAAGACTGCAAGCAGACACTGGATCGCTATGAGCTTCAGCAAAGTCACTTACCTCCCTGATCCCGGAGTGGCTGTGTTGTGAATGCTGACTCACATTTTCATTTATATTAACAAGGGGTACAGGAGTGGAAAAACAAAGGCGTATGTTGGAACTTCATTTGTTTGTTCATGGTATAAATGAAATCTGCTAAATCCTCCATCAGTACTTGAATACTGAAAACTCTTTTCATTACTTGTGTTGTTTACAGTGTAACAGTGCAGACTGCCGCCTTTTTAGGCTATCAATTCAAGTCTAGAAGAATCAACAAAACAAGAGGTTAGCCCCTTATTTAAAGTATTCACCAATTTCCGGAGGGTGTATATCTGACAAGGGTAATGTCCAAGCCCCGCAGTGTCACTGCACACAGGTTGGAGCGAGGTGCACCGTACTACACAGTGTTTAACCACGCACTCCGCACACAGCGGGTACCTGACACAACTGCATAAATAACAAAATGCAGCAAGGCACTTAAGAAGGGCTATGTTTACCTGTTTATGCACAAAATATGTAGAATAATGGCTATTTTGTATAATCTTCTTTTAAAGATAGGGCTACCCTCCGTAATATTTAGCACATAATGGCACTTAACTTTCACTAATCAAAACTGTAAAGAAAGATAGAAGCCAATAGTTAGGCATTTCAAAATTAATACAACTATAATGTTTTAAAAATATTGAGAAGATTATCACCAGAGGACAAGCCACTATGCTGAAATGCAGATGTTATGTCACATAATTGCACAATGATTACAAAGGGCATATTACTTGCTCAGGTCCCCCAGCTGGGGTAAAACCAATCTAACTTTAAGGACTGTGCAATAAATAAGGCAGTGACAGTTAATGACTGTAAAGTAACTGTTTGGGAAGAATGCCCGAACTGGAAGGTGAAATCTAACCCTGAGTCTGCAATGTGAAATTAAACAAATTACTGGCTTCTCTACATTTGCCATAGAAAAAGTCTAGATTTTTGTGTTCTATAAAATATCCTATTACTGTCTAGCTGATAGGTTATTTTCTTGACCCAGAAAGAATTACTGTGCAGGATAGCCAGTCAAAAAAGGATGAAGCAGTTTATTGAAAACTGAAAGTGAAAAGCTCCCAGGCAAATAAACCCAAGAAGAGCCCAAGGAGGCCCCTGGAGATTCTTGTGTCTGGGAGTTTTCATGCCCCTCAGGGAGTTAGCATCAACCCTGCAGCTACAGTCAGGAAATCTGCGTGGAGAAATGGACTTGTCGAATGTGGAATGGGCAGCAGGTCTTCAGAGGGTATAAATATCTTGCTCCTGGGCAAGGAAATTCCAGTAATCTAAGCAGGCCTTTGCTTACTGAGCTGCTGGGTGTCCTGCCCCTGGTCATCAACTGCTCCCTCACCGAGTCTTTCAGGCCTCTCTTGGCTTGGTCCTTTCCTGGCTGTCTCAGCTGTAGGGTCCCCTTTGCTGAATCCTCCCCTCCGTCTCCCCTCATGGCTCAAGGTCACTCAGAGAGAGCTTCTCACTTCCCACAGGGCCCTGCTCAACCTCAGACTCAGGGCTACTGTTGGGAGCCTCTTGTTAGGTAGTGATGATGATGCTCAAACCATAAAACATGGACATAAACCCAAACCTCCCAGCATAGAGGGCTCTTGGTTCATGCTTCCCAGGGTGCTTCGATACCCATTGCATTTAATCCCCAAGAAGCCAGGGGGCAGAAAGGTTTGCCAAAGATGATCAGTCTGAATTTGCCAAATTCTGGCTTCTGTATTCTATCCCACAACTAACAGCAGCCAATACAACAGAATGACATCTGGACTCACCCACCATGTCTGGCCTTGAATGGGATGTTTCCATTCTTAGGTTCTTATTCAGCTATTCCCTGCCTTTCTTCCTGCGTTCTTCCTCCCAAATCCAAAGTATATTTCTCATTCTAATGTTTGCTTTCCTAAAGTCTGTTAACTCAGTAAGTTGAGGTTAAAATTGTAACTAATATTGTTACTTTTAGATTACCCTCTAGTATGACAGCATTTTTTCAGTGTTCAGTATTAAATCCAGACTTTTCACCTAGACAGATGAAGAAAATTACTCAGCAAAGAGGGATAAAAATACTTAAATAAGATTGTTAAAATCCTTTCTGCCAAGATCAAGTGGTGTGGGTGGTTTAAGAATGGACAGAAGTGGGTGTTATGGGAAGTCTGTGCACATGTGATTGTGTGTGCGAGCACATACTGAAGTTGTAAAGGCAAACATGTATGAAACATGATGACTGGTGTTTCCTTACTTCCTACAGTATGGTAAAGCTATTGACCAAGAAAAAATGTCCTAAAATAAAATGTCCTTAATGCTTCACTTACAGACCTCTCCATACCCATTTTAGATCACTGTAGCCTTATTGTAATCCAGACTGCATTCTTCAGACTCCAGGTGCTCTTGAGAACTCACTCACCAAGTGTTTACCTGCATTTCTAAAAACTTTATTTCCTTAACTCTTAAATTCTTTAATATTTAAACTCTTCTGGACAGAAAATAAAAATTACAACATGAAAGTACTACCAAGAAAGAGTCCATGGAAAAATAATGTTTTCTCCAATTTTCTTGCAGCTCAGTATAATAACCATGCCAGTAAGTTCTCTTGTGTTTACTAAGATGGAGCTGAAGAATTGTATAGCAAAGATCTTCAGAGGAGAGACTGGAATTTGTCTGGTGTTCAGAGACCATGCTGCAATCATAGGTCAGTCATGTAATCAGCTGTATTATGACCTTGAATGGGATGTTTCCATTCTTTGGGCCAAAAAATTCATACTTGGATGAAAATTATAATATAAGAATAATAGCTAACATTCATTGTGTATCTTTTTGACCTTAACAGCATGTCAGCCATCCTATATTCTACTTAACCTCCATCTGAAACCTATAAAGTCATTATTGTCCTCACTCTATTATAAATGAAGAAATGGAGTTTGAAAAGTTTCAGGTCTTTACCAAAGTCACAGAGCAGATATAAGGCTGGGGTTCATTTCTTTGGCTGCACAAATTGGCTTTGCACCCCCATTTCAATGTACAGAAAGGCAACCTACAGATTCCAGGCATCATCACAGGTTTGCTGAAGAGGGCACAGGCACTGAGGTGAGGAGCCTGGAAATGACTCTCCACAAGGATTGGAGAACTGGACAAATGATGCGAGACTTATTCCATTATGTGCAGAAAGTTTAACGATATCTGTCTCATGAAGCTGAAGGTTTAAATGACAAAACTGATGCACACCAAGCTTATAATGCTTCATTGTATCTATTTCCCTTTTATAATATAAGTTCCAAGAAGTGCATTTTGGTGCACTTGTATAGGTGCTATTTTTAACTAGAATTGGAGAATAAAGGTTATGGGAAGCAGAGGCCCTGCTGTCCAGCTCCTCTGTCATCCACACTCAGACCTCAGTCGTCCTCCCAGGCATCACATCAGCCCCAGGGCCATGTCCTAGAAAGTGAGGTCATGAGGAAAGGAGAGAACACTGCAATCATCAATGAACTAAGAATTTCTCAATAATCAAAAGACACAAGAGAATAGACAAAGATGGAGGGCTTAAGCAGTACATGTGAAAACAATGCTATCGAGATGGAGAAAGCCAAAGCTTTGGAGATAGAACTTTCCCGATGAATTATAGCTGATTGGAAACATGTCGGGCAGAACTGAAGGGCTTTGAAAAGAGAAACATCTTACAATTCAAGGTGATGGAGTAGAACAAGCATTTTCTTCTATCCCTTTTCCAACATATCCTGCTTAGACTAAGATACAAGTATTTAAAACAGGAACAAACTCTCCAACAATTTTTTGAAAGCAGAAAATTAAGACAGGGCCAGGCATTCCAGCCAACCTCAGTGGAAGACTGAGGACCCAGGAGATGATGACCAGTGAGGCACAGTGGTAAGATCTGTGGGGAAGTTCTGCGCAAATACCCTCCTCCTGCTGGCTTAGCCATTGTGGCTCAGCTGGTGTGTGGGACCCTGAGAGGTGGCGTCCAACCCCTGCAGTCACTGTCCTCAGCCACTGCCTGCTCAGTGTGGCTGCTCTCAGTTATGTGCATGGTAGGAGCCGAAGGATCTCTGCTTTCCAAACCTGGATCAAGGTTACCTGAAGATCTAGATGACACACAAAATACACGGATCCCCTGCTAGAGCTGGTGAGTCTGAAACTCAGAAATAGGCCTTGAAATCTCTCCTTGGGTTATTTATTCTGGCTACAAGTCTGTTTCACACAGAATGATGCCTCTGATATGCCTGCAAGACCTGAGCCCATCTACCCTGTACGCTTCTCCTCTAACGGAGATCAGTTGTGGGCGCAGCCTGGGCCAGATCCTTTGACAGCATCCTGGGCAGCTCTCAGCTGGAGGCGCCTGTCCTCTGTTCTGTGATCTCCAGAGGGCTCTCCCTCCAGATGTTGGGCCAGTCTGCAAGCTCCAGATGCTGTAGTTAGGATAGAGGGTGACCCAGGGAGTGGCAGAGGTGATCGCAGAGATACCGCATGCCCCTGTTGGTAAGTGACCCATAGACTGCTCCCCAGCAGCATGGAGCTTGAGAAACTAGTCCTTAGGTACATGGGCATCCTCTTCCTGAAAAAGGGATTTCACAAGAGTAACCAATTTATTCCAGGCACCAGCACTGCAGAGGCTGCAGGGTCCCAGGCCAAAGCCAGAAGCGAAATCTCTACTTTAACAAAGCTCTCAATGTTTCTCTGAATCAGGCAGGCTCAAATATTTAGATAAAGTGGAGTGAGTTCTAATCTGTTTTATTTAATTTTATATTTTTATTAGAACATGTTTATAGCACTTCATAATGGTCGCATTCATTATGGGAGGTTGATACATATACAAAACAAATATTAATTCCTTTTACATCTCTTCCCTCTCCTCTTTCCTGCTCCATCTCTTCTCATTTGCAAAAGATTTGATTTTCTATTCTTAAACAGTTAGAAAAACCTACCTCTCATCCCATATTCCTAGATACTAACAATATGATTTACAGTCTCTATACTCATTTTATTAAACCTCAAAATGGAAATGCTAGTTCTCTGTACTGGTGTCTACAGCAAAATCACAATCCTCATTATTGTCAAGTTTGATAGTTCAGTAGGTAATGACAGTAAACATGGTAAGTGTTTACACAAAGTTTATGAAATGCTTTCGTTCTAATCCTCACCATCTTTCCCATCATTTCGATAACAGTTCCTTGTATAGAGCCTGGTTCTTCTCTCTCTGTTCCCCATGCCGTTTCTATCAATGCTATGCCTCTCTTAAGACTTTATCAGTTCTTTAGCTTAGTGTAAATAGAACACAGTCTTTAGGAATGTGTGTTTGTCCATGAAGATAGTCAAGGTAACTTTCAGAATGTGAGCCAAGGCACGAGCCATTATTCACTCTACATTAAAAAGAAGTTTAAATTTCCCCTCCCTTCTCCAAGCTTCACTCTAGGAAGAGCACAACCCTATCCAAAAGTGGAGCATCTTCTCACTGCATCACAGATAGCAGCAAAACTCCAGGCTGATGAGTGTGGGGCAGAAGGAAAGCAGCACAAGTGCTGGCCCATTGCACTCTCTTCGATGCTCAGAGCAAAAAGGGTGCAACGTTATCCAGACTTTAAGTCATGCAAAATCTTAAGCTGAGGTTCAACCATGCACCACCTTTAATCAGCAAACAGCAGCTCTCCAAAGCTGGGTACCGCCTGGAAGAAGATTTTAATTGAAGAGAAATGTCTGACACAGATCCTGGAGGAGAGTACAGTGGCAGTGCCAGGGATTTGCCCCATTTGGAGTGCACTGATGGTGCTGTAGGTAAGAAAAGCCATGTGGGGTAGGACCCAGCAGATCTTGATTCTTGCCATGGTTTTGTCAGTTACTACACTTGTGACCTCAGTCAAAACTACATCTTCCCAGTTCCAAAATGGGTACTTGGTACCACTGCACCTTGTAAATAAATGAATGAATGGATGATAGGTGTTCTGTTATAAAACTCTTTGCAGATATAGTAAGATTGGCATTCCATTTATGTTTTAGTCATTACTAATGACTATTTTCAGTCAAACCCTCAGACCAGGTCATGGACTGAAGGACACAGACACTGGGTACAATGTGAAGAATGCTCTGCTTTTAACTCCATTCCTGTTAAGTGGAATCTGGATCTCTCCAGGCCATACTGTTCATGCTGCATCATTTAGGAAGAACACAGGTTTGTCCTGTCCATCAGCTAAAATCTCTGTATGATGTATCTTTCTTACATAGTATGCTGTACCTTCTATTTTTAATTAGAAAACAAGTCAAAATGTAATTGTTTCATGATGGAGAAAATCTTTAATCATCTTTAGTGTCTTTAAATTAATTATTTTTGAACTTTTAAACTCTTTTTCTTATTTTTGACTGATCACTGGACTGCATATGACAGTGCCTGCTCTTCACAGCTGACTCCTAATGCACTGTGCAGTGTACTGCTGCTGGTGCAAGCGTGCTGTCCCAGACAGCTCCACGAGTGTTTGGTGTCCAGGGAGGCCTCTCTCTGGGATGTCTCAATAGTCTTACATTTTATATTTTAGACGTGAATACAAAAATCTACCATCAATGGCAAAAAATAAGCATCTCTAAAATCACATTTTTAATTTTTTTTTACCTCTGAGTTTACTGGTCTCAGTTCTGTCCATTTGCCCTCTGATCAGAGCCATAAAAAGCACTTTGCCTTCTTACTTCTCAGCTTTCTAACTCTGCCAGACTCTCTAAAGAGGGGTCAAAAATCACAACTCCCCAAACATGTGGTTATTGCCATTCTACATAAAGACCCCAATGATGGTGATCCATTTAAAATTTACATACAGCTATCTATCCCTCCCTCATCTAATGGGCTGAAAATCAATATCTATTCTTGGGCCCAGGATAGAGAGAATAATAGTTACAACAATTTCCTTGTGTTAAAAGCTCCTGCAGGAATTGACTTTAAAAATATACCCACTGTGCAGCTGCTATTCTGCAGAGACTTAACTTACTCTTGAATCAATTAGCATGGGGCCAGGAGGAAGAGGGGTCACCTTAAATCACTTGGAACAGGTTCTATCTAGTGGAAAATGCACTAAATTCCTCCAAAGCAAGGCAGCGGTTCTGACAGGCAGGAAAGTGAGAGTTAACACAGGTTTTGTTCTGTCTGATTCAGATAGGCTGCATATTAAAGCATCTATTTAATACTTTCTTATTGTCCTCTGAATTCATGTCCTTGCTCATGTATTATACATCATTCCTGGGCTGGATCATGTCACCAGGGTCCTCCGTGAATGCTGTATCGACGTGGACTCTGTCTGCTTTCCAGGTTCCTTAATGCCTGGCAGAGTCTCCTGAAATGCAATTCTTCCTTTCAAGTTGGGCCCCCATATGTGTAGCATTAATTTCCCTGGCTGCATGTAATTCCTTTGGGGAGTCACACCAGCTGAGAACCACATATGGGAGTCCAGATTTACAAGGCTTTCTTATGTTGTGCCATGCCAGCCCAGAGGAAACAATTTTCTATTTGAATTTTGAATGTTTTCCCTCACTGTGTAGCCCACTAGAGATGGCTGATTAGAAGCCACATTGAAGAAGAGGCCCACTGAACAGTGGACTGGCCATTCAGTGGCCTGCATGGCTCCGTGGTCCTTTCATGGATGCCCCCCTCCCCCATTTCTGATCACACAAGCTTCAGCTGTCACTGGTGTATCTGTTGCCAGCGGTAGTTTCCTGTCAGACTCTGACATTTCCCTTTGCTGAGAGTTCCCTTTCCTCCAGTTTTCTCAATTCTTTCTTCTAACTGTGTAGCCTTAGCAAATGAGTTTCTCTAAGCTTCAGCTTTTTAAAATCTGTACATTAAA
Organism: Petromus typicus; assembly: GCA_004026965.1. Taxonomy (NCBI): domain Eukaryota; kingdom Metazoa; phylum Chordata; class Mammalia; order Rodentia; family Petromuridae; genus Petromus; species Petromus typicus. The sequence continues at coordinate 65,827 of PVIR01004978.1, forward strand.
GAATGGGATTAAATGAGAACTTTTACATCTCTTAGATTTTAATTTTTTTTTTTTTTTTTTTTTTTTTTTTTTTTTTTTTTTTTTTTTTTTTTTTTTTTTTTTTTTTTTTTTGAGACAGGGTCTTGTTTTGTAGTCCAGGCTGGCCCTGAGCTCAGCCTCAAACTCACATCACAATCCTCCTGCCTCTGCCTCCTGAGTGCTGGGATGACAGGCGTGAGCCACCACGCCCGGCACTGTGGTATGTGGTGCTGGTTGCTGCTGGGGTGAGTCTCCACGCCCAGTATGGTATGTGGTTACCGGGGATCAAACCCGGGCCCTCGCGCTTGCAAAACAGGTGCTGGAACCACTGAGCCAAATCCCCGGCCCTTAGATTTTAAAATTTCAAGGAGAATTTAACACCACACTTTGATCTCATGGAACACAGCTCCACACTGAATCCTACATGGCAGACAAGGAACCCAGGAACTGAAGAAGATCCCATAGCTGGAACTGGACAACAATTACACTGAATTTTCTCCTATTTCTGGCTTTAAAACAATCTATCTTCATCTCTCCTCAGAACCTTGACATTCTTCTCATTACAACCACCTACAACCAGAAGAAGGAAAGATGAAGATTGTTTTCAAAGGCTTTGGGCAACATCTGGAACAGAATGTCTTGAAATATCTCCAGACAGAAAGGTTTTGCAATTCTGACCACAAAGTAGGCAGCTCCATGCAGTCTTTGTATTTCTGCAATTCAAATTTGAGCTTTCTTTCTGTCCTGTATTTTCACCTAAACCATTCTGAAAGTTCTACTTTTTCTCTGTTCTTATCATCTAGTTATTTTCTTTCCCTCCAAGTGAAGATACCAGATAATAGGGTGACTTATAAGATGGTAAGTTTCATCTTGGAATTGGAAAAGGAACATCCTCTTCTATTGCAGTTATTTACATTCATCATTTATCATGAGTGTGCAGTAGTTAAAACATTGATGCACATGGCTGTGGTGTCCCTGGTCTAAAATTAAGAAACTAATTGTGCCAATGTGGCCAAGGAGAGCAGCACGGGTAAAGGGTGCAATTAAAGAAATAATAAGCTAGAGAGGTGCCTGAGAAGTAGAACACGCCATCAAATTGTGGCGGGGTGGAGGGAGTTGCAGCAAATCAAGTGCTCTGGATAGAGTGAAACGGGGACAATTGGAGCACGTGCTTCCAGCTCCATGGCAAAAGCCAAGCTGGCTTCAGCTCAGCCAGGGAAGAGATGTGAGTCTAGACTTGCTCTATTTTGCTCAGGATTCTAATTGGGACCCACATCCTAACTCCAAAGCTTTTACTTTAGAGTCCTCATGTAGGTTAAAATAATTCACTAGACTTCTGTTAGTCATTGACCTACAAGTGCATTTACATGGTAATTGTTCCTGGTCCACTTAACTTAATCATTTGGTTGTGTCTCTATGCTTCAGAAGACTGCACCTACTGGGTTATGACTTTTACAATCTTCTAAGAAAAAAACACCTTTTTCTGTATAACTGACATGTAATAAATGGCACCTACTGAAGTGGCACAGTTGACAGTGAGATGCATGAATCAGCTGTGAAGTCATCTCAACAGTCAAGATGGTGAACACACCATCCCCTCCTCAGGTGTCCTCCTGGTCCTTGGCCCCTGACCTCTCCTGTCTTTTCCTGGCCATCCCACAGGAAACTCTGATCTGCTTCATGGCACCAGAAATTTGTATTTTCTATATGTTCATGTCTGTGAAGTCATCATGTGTATTCTTTTTTTGTTTGTTTGTTTAAGACTGGGTCTCGCTGTATTGTTCAGGCTGGCCCTGAGCTCAGCCTCAAAGTCACAGCAGTCCTCCTGACTCTGCCTCCTGAGTGCTGGCATCACAGGCATGAGCCACCACACCCAGCACTGTGGTATGTGGTACTAATTGTTGGTGGTTGTGAACCACCACACCCAGTATTATTGTATGTGGTTACTGGAGATCGAACCCAAGCCCTTATGCTTGCAAGGCAGGTGCTAGAACCACGAACTAAATCCCTGGCCCCCATCATGTGTATGTTCTTGTATGGATCCTTTAGCACGATGATTTTGAGATTCAGGTATGTTTCTGCATGTATTCATAGTTCTTTGTATTGATGGGTAATATTTTATTGCATAGCTATTCATTGTAGTTTGTTTATCATGGAGGAAGTTTTGAGTTACTTTCAGTTTTAGGCCTTTAGAAATAAAGTTTTGGTGAGTACTTGCTTATAAAAAAGTATATATTTTCTTTTGGCTTGAATAAATATCTAGGAGTACAGATATATTCAAGTTTTTAGAAATTTCCAGACTACTTTCAAATGTATTAATATAATTTAGCATCCCTAGAGACAATATAGGGCAACTTTTATTTCCCCGTATCTTTCCTAAAACTGCAATATTTCTTATGCCCAAAGCAGGCCATGAAGAGTGCTTCATAACTGGCTTGTTTGAGTAGTGAGTCCAGCTGATGTCTACATGCTGAAGTCAAAGTAACTCACACCTAAATTGTGTTCCCACAACCAAAACCTTAACAAGAACAACGTTCTAATTGCAACCATATATTTTGTCTATTCTCTTCCTAAGAATGCTTCATTCGTAAGAGTGTCTATTTTCTTTTTCTTTCTTTCTTTTTTTTTTTTTTTTTAGGTTTTTTGAGACAGGGTTTTGCTTTGTGGTTCAGGCTGGCCCTGAGCTCAGCCTCCAACTCACATCACAGCAATCCTCCTGCCTCTGCCTCCCGAGTGCTGAGATGACAGGCGTGAGCCACCACGCCCGGCACTGTGGTATGTGGTACTGGTTGCTGCTGGGTGTGATTCTCCATGCCCAGTACGGTATGTGGTTACTGGGGAATCGAACCAGGGCCCTTGCACTTGCAAGACAGGCGCCGGAACCACTGAGCTAACTCCCCGGCCCCAAGAGTGTCTATTTTCTTCAAGAATGCTTTGTCTTGCCCTTCATCATCCTTGCTAGCATTAATTTCCATGGAAACTGCGTGACTGCACATCCTCATGTATAGTTCTGTCCTTGCATGGAGCTCACTTGTATCCCAGTTGATTATTTAAAAAATGAATCGCTTGGACTCAACAGTCCCTTTGTCAGTTGCTCAGGCATTGATTGTTCTGGCTGTGCTTTCTATCTCTCCTATTTCTGTCTTTTAGTGTTATTTCTCAGGTCCACATCATATGCTGAGCAGACTGGAGCCAACTGCAAAGGTTTTCAGTAATGTCTCAGAGGTCCCAAAGTAATAAATGATATCTTTACCATCATTTTCACCAATAAAGAAATAAAGCTTTAGAGATGTCATCCACTCACTAGGTGAGTCCCCACTATGAGATAAACACAGAAACTTGCCAATGTGATTTCTTATATTCCACAAAATGTAGATTTCACTCTGAAAATTGGAAAAGCAAGTGTGCCTGCTAAGACCACAGGGGGGAAAAATACAGTGAATCTATGAATAGGATTTGGTCTCTTGATTTCAGGATCATTTGTCTTGATGCCTATAACCTTCAGAGTAGCTGTCACAGTGGGAAAACATGACTAAGATTCAGTTGGAACCACAGTGAAGGCAAACCTACGCTGTCAGTAACAACTCAGGCCACCTATATGAATATTCTCATAAGAATGTTCTCTGATTTGAAGTTTACAATAAGCATATGAGACTAGGACTCTGTTTAATTGTTCATGCTGACGTGGAAACAGGACGAGGAGATTGAAGTACTGGTCCCCAGTGTCATAGAGAGGATGTTCACGTATAGTAGCAATCAAGTGTGTACTTCTAAGGTTCTTTCTTGCATTATAGTCTTGGGAGTAGTTTATAATTCATATTTGCTGTGTGTTTCTGTGAATTACTTTGCTTCATTTCCCCATGTATAGAACACAATTGATCAACACTGAAGCAGTGACCAGTCTTCTGCTCTGTGCCTCCTGAACATGATGCAGCCTGGACCAGGCAGAGGGCTTACCCTTATCATTTCCTCAGTTGCTTCTGTGTGGCGGATTCTGCTTCTCTGTCTGGGACCCCTTGCTAATGGAGCATGACATGGGAGCTGGTCTCGGAATTTGAAGAAAAAATATGCTGGGAGTCTCTGGCGAGAATATTTCTCTCTATAAATAGAGGCACAAGAAGAAGTTACTCTGCATAGGACTATAGGAAAAAATGAGAATTAAGCTGTGTCTTATACTGGTACAAATCCCCATTATGGAGTACAATCATGATGCGTATAAGTAACATACCAATAAAGATTTCAATAAAAAAAAAAAGAAATTACTCTGGAATTTTCTGGAGTGGTTACTGTTTTTTGTTTTTGTTTTTGTTTTTGTTGTTGTTGTTATTTTCATTTTGGAGACAGGGTCTCGCTTTGTAGCTCAGGCTGGTCCTGAACTCAGCCTCAAACTCAGCAATCCTCCTGCCTCTGATTCCTGAGTGGTAGGATTACAAGTGTAAGCCACCATGCCTGGCACTGTGGTATGTGGTACTGATTGCTGGTGGGCATGAGTATCTACGCCCAGTGTTGTTGTATATGGTTACTGAGATCAAACCAGGGACCTTGCACTTGCAAGGCCGGCACCAAAACCACTGAGCTAAATCCCTGGCCCTGGATATGGCTATTTTTGTGGGCAACATTTGTAACTGCCAACCACACAACTGCCATTGTATGGTAGATGGGGGACAGGAAGGTACCAAGCATACTGCTGAATACTACTATTGAGCCACTGAGTTCACTAACCTTAAAGCTGTCTAAGAGACTCATTATAGCACAACATCCATTTTCCTTACCATTTAATCCATTTTTAATTTGACTTTCTGTTCCATGTGTTAAAAATTTTAATTGATTTTACTTAAAAACTATGAGCCAGGCATCAGACTAACTACCTACAAGTAAGTGATCCATTTAATCTGTAAAACAAGGTCATGGGATAATTATTCCTATGCTCATTTTGGAGATAAGGAAACTGAAACTCAAAAAGGTTGAGTGACCTACCCAACTTTAAGCTGATGGCAAGTGGGGAAGAGTCAAACCAAAGACAGTTTAATTCTAAAGTCCATGCACTTTTTATTACACTCTGACAAGTTACTGCGAAGACTGTGGTATAAATGCAAATTTAATTAGAAGATATATTCACTTAATTAATTATGAAGACAGCAACATGCTGGCTATTTTATTGAGGTGACATAGTTCAAATATATACACATATATATACATATATATATAGAAATCTAAAAAGAAATATACAGAAATCTAAATAGTCCAGACAATTATATCCTTTTAGTTATGTTTTTAAAAACTGTATCTTAAGGGCCTACTATATGTAAAGCACAAAGTTAGGCTCTGTGAGACAGAAAAACTTAAGACAAAAAGATATAGAAGATGTGATCCTTGATCATAGCATTGAGTTAGAGAGATAAATACCCAGTGTGTGACAGATACCAGCAGAGAAGTATTATATGAAATAGAATTACAAAGTGCTTTGTGATCCTAACACAAAGTGCTTTGTGGACTAAAAAGTTCAGAAGTACATTTATCTCATCAACACCTGGGATAGAATGACAGGATTGTCTCCTGAGTTTGGGAAGGACAGGTGAGCAGGTGGAGGGCAGATGAGCCGGGGGAAATGTGCCAGGAAAGGCTCGAGGTGTTAGTCAGCATCTTTCTTGATGGTATCATGCAAACTTCGGGGAGGGGTTCATCAGAGTTCGAGGGTGGACAGAATGGACACAGCAAGCTGTACCATCCAGGAGTCAGATAGGAACTTCACGAGGATGGATGTTCACACTGAAATGGATAGAGGAGGACCCAGCATGTGGTAACCTAGTTCTTCCCAGTGTAGCAGGTTGTTGGTGGAAAATAACAAAACAAATAAATTTAAAAAGGAAATTTTCAAACTAAACCAAGCAGTTCAAAACAGTGATGTGTATCAGACCGCAGAATACTCTTCCCCTATGGAAGTTGTAAAAGTCCTCCCCACCTGAGTCATTTAAAGTAGCCTGATTAAAATAGTTGGAAATCTGCTCCAGGGGACAATCCATTAGTGGTCAGGTCTTGGAGATTGATTAATGGGTTCTTTAGAGTCCTACTTCCCAGACTAACACTTTCCTGGCATTTAGATGTCTGTTTGTTGCCTTTTATAGAAAAAAAATTATTGGTTTTATCTTTTTGTAGACACTGTCATACACCGGCTGAGTATTAACACAAAAAGTGCTTTTAAGAGTGAAAATAGATATCTTCAGGGCCAGAGTAGTGTAGTCTGCTGTGATCTCTGCCACCTCTCCAGGCCTCTCTTTGAGGAAAGAGCCCAGACCTCAGCCCACAGAGCGACTGTGCAGCCTGGGAGGAAGACTTGCAGGCTCAGTCACAACCCAGGGGCAGGTGTGTTGCTCCTTAGACACAGTTCTTCACACAGACTGAGAGAAAGCATGGATTCAAGGGGAGCAGATGGCCTCTTTCTTGATGCTCAGGTGGTTTGGAGCAATGCCCATTGTCATCCTCGTAAAAACAAGCTCCCACTGAACCCTTCTGCTCAGAGATAAGATTCACATCCAAGAGCAGGGCCAGGCAAGCAATCTGGAGCCTCCTGGGGAAGCCTATGGGCATCTGTCCACCATCACAAAGTCCCTCCAACAACCAGCTTGCCTGTTTCAAGCTACAGTCAGAGCTAAAGTAGAGACCGGCAGATACTATGAAAATGCTCCCCCATTGCAACTTGAGTTTCCCTAACTAGCACTTCAGTTACTTGCTTTCTTTTCACAGGTATCTCCCCTTTCCCAGCTTCCTGTTGTCCCCTCTTTCACTTTTGGCTTACATGCCAGACACGGCTACCTAATGAGTGTGAGGAGGGGGCTTCAGTCTGCAGACTGTGCCTTTCACAAAGGTATCAAGTCAGGTCTTGGAAAATGGTTCACATCCTCATGAAAGAGCCCACTCAGAGTGCTGCTGACTCCCCTGTGAAGTGAGGAAGCCAGGAGCAGATGTGCGTGAGACAACGAGGCCTTGCCAGATGCTGCACCCATCTGGTTCTTGACCGTGGACCACAGAGCCTCAGAACTACGAGCACCACTTGCCCAGGTATAGGTCCCCCAGTTTCTGGCACGTTTGTTATAGCAGCTGACATAGACTGAAGCACACAGCCAAGGTACCTTCTCTGCATCCAAGGAAATCCTCTGTCCACGTTTACACTTGCCAATTTTCCTTTTTTAATTCTATGCAATATTTGGCAGCTGAATACCATGGGATTGGTGAGAAACTTCGGCTTCACCAAATTTTAAAGAAATGGGGAGCATTTCCTAGTTGTATATTTCTCCTCTCCTGAAAATTTTCCTTTCTCATCACAGTTCAAGAAGACAAACTCCTTTTCTTGATAATTTTTAAATTACATTTTCAATATCATTGACAGATACTTATTATTTAGAATTTTTTATCTTCTTTTTTTTTTTAAGGTTTTTTTGAGACAGGGTCTTGCTTTGTGGTTCAGGCTGGCCCTGAGCTCAGCCTCCAACTCACATCACAGCAATCCTCCTGCCTCTGCCTCCCGAGTGCTGGGATTACAGGCGTGAGCCACCACACCCGGCACTGTGGTATGTGGTACGGATTGCTGCTGGGCGTGAGTCTTGTTATGTGGTTACGGGGTTTGAAACCTGGTTCCTTGCACTTGCAAGACAGGCGCTGGAACCACTGAGCTATATCCCCAGCCCGAGAATTTTTTATCTTCTTGATTCAGTTTTCATATTTAATATGTATCTAGGAATCTGTGTGTTTAAATTGTGTTTTCCATCTTATTAGAGGAGAGATTTTCTTTTTATTTTTTTAATTTTTAAAAAAATTTTTAATCCTTATTGGTACATTACATATATGCATCATGATTGCACTCCATAATGGGGACTTGTATCAATATAAGACACAACTTAATTCTCATTTTTTCCCATAGCCCGACCCACCCTACCACCCCCCATATTCAAAAATCTTGTTTCCTTAATTTTTTGTTACAATCTCATCATTTTTCCCCCTTCAGCCTATTGTACTTTGAGCATTTTCTTTTTTTTTAACTTTTAATTTTTTAATCTTTATTGGTACATTACATATACTCATCATGATTGCACTCCACAATGGGGATTTGTACCAGTATAAGACACAACTTAATTCTCATTTTTTCTCATAGCCCTACCCACTCTACCACCCCCCCATACATAAAATTTGTTTCCTTACTTTTTTGTTACAATCTCATCATTTTTCCCCCTTCACCTTATTTTACATTGAGCATTTTCTATTTCACAATATATAACATGTAATTCTAGGACTCATTTACATCTTTATTTTCTCATACCAGAGAAAAGATGCGATATGTACCTATCTGTGACCTATTTATTTCACTTATGAGGATATCCTCAAGGTATGTCCATTTAAGTAGAAATGATTCAAACTTATCATTTTTATGGCAGAGTAACACTTCATTCTGTAGAAGAACCACAGCTTTTTTATCCAGTCTCCAGTTGATGGACATTTGGGTTGTTTCCAAGATGTAGCAATCACAAATCGGGCAACTATAAACATGGGTGCACATATGTCACTGTGATATGAGTCTTTTAATTCTTGTGTGTATATACCTAGCAGGGCAATGACCGGGTCAAATGGGACCTCCAATCCTAGCTTTTTGAGGAATCTCCAAACTGATCTCCACAGGGGTTGTACGAGTCTACAGTCCCACCAACAGTGGAGAAGGGTTCCTTCTTCTCCGCAGCCTCGCCAACATTTGCCGTTGGCTGATTCTGAAATGGCAGCCATTCTATGTGGAATGAGATGAAATCTCAATGTTGTTTTCATCTGCATCTCTCAAATGACTAATGATGTTGAGCATTTCTTCATATGCTTCTTAACTGCTCTTACTTCTTCCTCTGAAAAATATCTGTTCATTTCAGATGCCCATTTTTGAACTGGGTCATTAAATTTGGGTGGACTGATTTTTTTTTTTTTTTGAGCTCTTTCTATATTCTAGATAGTAACCCTTTGTCTGAGGAACAGCTGGTAAAGATTTTTTCCCAAATTGTTGGTTGCTTTTTTGCTCTATTGGTGGTTTCCTTTGCTGTGCAGAAGCTTTTTAAAAGAATGAGGTCCCATTTGTTGATTTCCTCAGCCAATTCCTGTGCTATAGAAGTTTTGTTCATGAAGTCTTTCCCTAAGCCAATGTCTTCAAGAGTTTTACCTAACCTGTTTTGCAGAAGGTTTAGAGTGTCTGTTTTAATATTTAGGTCTCTTATCCACTTTG